>OY776114.1:21144768-21419768 GCA_963675035.1 Allygus modestus
GGCAACAAAAAATGGGTTTTGTATGTAAATATCAGTAAACCCTAATAATATGAAGTGTTTAAACCCTAACCTATACCAAGTTTCATTAATATATGTTCATTAATGATTTAAATATACAATTTTACTTATTCTCCATAAGATTAACATTGGATTACTATGTTTAGCACTTTGAATATCTCACTAACCAATTGACGTAGAGCGATGATCAAAACACAACATTGTTTGTTTTTTCAAGTTGAATTCAATGGTGTAAACTTAGGTTTGGATTTATAAATAATGATATGTAAAAAGTACAAACAACACATTTTTGGGTAAAACCCCCCCCCCAAAAAAAAATACACCTTTGGATGGAGCGATCTGGCTGGTTTTCGAACCTTAAGTCTTAAATGGTGCTTTACATGTTTGTACCAAATTTCTTAAAAATCTGAGAATTTGTACGAGAGTTATTGTACCCACGGACACACACATACACATATTTATGTATATATATATATATATATATACACATATATTTACATATGTATGCATATAACATACCGTTATATACAGTTTATATAAATATATAAAGTTTCGAACGAATGGTGTTTTGTCATCTGGGGACCTCAAAACGAAAAATTATCATGGTCCCGGGCCTAGGTCTAACCATACCGACTACGGTAATAGCTTCTTCCCTGTAGGGGAAATTCGCTAAAAATTTCAAATTTGTGACTATGTGCAGGTTTCTGAAGCTATGTATGACCTAGAAGGCTTTGAACATCAAGCCACTAGTTTGCCTATAAATATTGGTTGATTTTCTTCATGACTCCAAACTAAAGTTTTTTTTGAGTAGGTAGTGTTAGGTATGTAAAATAAACTCCTCGTTGCTCACAAACAACTCTGTGAATAATAACTGGTTTAATAAAATATATGACAAAACCAACGGTACCATCACCATTAACAAGGTTTCAGCAGTCGAGGGTTATTTCTTTCCAAATATGCCCCACGGCAGTCCGGAGAACAGCCCTCCCAGCAGGTTCTGCTGCAGCGACATGAGGTTAGCCTGGATCTGCGACAGCTGATTCTGCGCCTCCTGCTGCTTCTGGTTGTACCACTCCTCCCACCGCGCCTGCTGCTCCTTCAGGATCACGGTCTTCAGCTTCACCTTCTCACAGTCCGCGTCCTCCATGGGCAACGTCGTACTCGTGAAGTCACCGTCCTTCTCCTGCGGTAAGGCATTTTATAAATATAAACTTTTATCAGTCATTGTTGAATCTAAAAATGGCGATAGCCAAGAACATTTTCACTTTACAAGCTTTTGAAACTTTCCTCCCGGGAATAAGAATAAAAAATGGCCGAGCAAGAAGAGAATAGAGAGTAGCAGGAAGCCAAAGGAAAATTTGAAGAAAAATACCAATGCTACTTTAAAATATCACATTATACACGGAAGAGGAAACTTTTAATACCCAAGGGTGTTCTTAAATGTTGCCATATCAGAGGTTAAAGATACAGAATAGAAGATGTGAAGGGGTAAGTGTGCGAGTTGACGAGTTGCACCATTAGCACCAAAACATTAACACATCTTTAATCTTTTTTCATACGTTCTCGGACACAATGAAAATTACAGGTTAACAAATAAAATTACGTAATGAAAATGTAATGATGGAAAACAACATCGGTTCAGTGTTTTATGAGTATCTATATATTAATACGCTAGGGGGTTTTCTTCACAATGATAACTAGATAACAACTGGATGGATTTTAACGTTTGAGGTGTCAAATTAAAGGCAATTTTGCGTAGATTCACCAATAAGTCTCAAAATTTTAAGAAATAAGCAAGTGAAAATAGGTTTTAAAATGAAAAGATTGCAAGCAGAAATATTTTGCTAGAGTATGTGCACCGAGGTCTTCTGATTCAAATACCGAGTTTTCTACTTAAGGTCAGGTGAGCTTTCGCCGCCATATTCGAAAATGGCGGACATAATTTTTGTATATTTTGTGCCATAAAAAATTAAATTGTTATCCGATTTAGCTAAAATTTTGAATACACATGTAAAATTGCTATATATTGGACTTGTTGAAGCCATAACCCACATTTCAAGATCCAACAAGTATTTTGCCAGTTTTTACCTCAAAAAATATGGTTTTTATGATTTTTGACCATGTATTTTAATATATTTTTTGAAATACTTACCTTCATGTTGTAGAGCTTAAAAAAGATAACATTCTTGTTCATTGAATCATGATTTTATCTTGCGTGGTTCTAGAAAAAATTGAAGAAAGCCTGCCGGTGCAAAATGAAGCACGTTGTCTATCAATGTTATTCTTATGGGAAATTATGACAATCCTGTTCAAACAGAAATTGATTTCCTGCGGAGTTCTGCAGGGATCAATAATGGGCCCACTCATTTTTTTATCTACATTAACGATATTTCTGAAAAAATCCCGGAAGGCAACCTTTTTGTTTTTGCTGATGATTCAACTATCGTCACCAAGAACAAAGACATTATCGAACTCGAAGTTGACTCAATTATAAAAATTAATGAAGCGGCTTAATTTTTTTCTGAAAACAAATTGAAACTCAATCCTGAAAAACTCTCTATGTTTGCATCCAAACATACCAGTCAAAAAAAATCAAAATTTTCAAAAATTCCAAACATCTTTATTGGTGACAGTGAGATTGATTGTGCAACTGCGGTTGACTTTCTGGGGTTGAGATTGGATGGTGGTATGAACTGGAGTGAGCAATCGGATAAGACTGAGAAGGAATTGGCTAAAAGAATCTTTGTTTCGAAAAATCTCCCAAAAGTCAAAAATCTTGATCTTCTTAAATCTGTCTACTTCTGCTTACTCCAGTCACACATCTCCTACTCAATAATTTTGTGGGGGCTACGAAATCCAAACTCAAATAAATTTTTGTGTGGCAAAAGAAAGCATTAAGGAGTATGTTGAGGCTGCTTCACAACTCCCATTGCAAAGATCATTTCATTAGGCTGGGTCTGCTCTACGTCCCATGCTTGTATATCTATGAGGTTGTGGTTTCAAGATTGGTTGAAGATTATTTTGTAAGATTCAAGGATTTAAATAATCAAAATTCTATCAGTTATTATTAGCATTACATACTCTGTAAATTTAATTTAGTCTTAACCATAATTTAACTATTGCAATTAAGATATTTACCAATACATAAATAAAGAAATAATATCAATATAAAATAATTGCAAATGGGGGGGGGGGGTTAGGGGTCGCAGCCCCCCATTGAGATACAAGTGGAAATAATTACTTCAGTAATTATTGGTCTGCCTGTTTGACTTATTCTTACCTCATTGTCGTCCAAATGGCGTCTCTGTTTGTAGGCTGTACAGCACCCCATCGTAAGAATAAGGGCTTGAGAAACTATTCTAAATCTGCTTGGTAAGACTGGTCAATTCAAGATTGTTTTACTCCATTTCTGTATTTCTATACGTTTTAACAATAAGATCAAGGTAAAATAATAGCAGGGGGGGGGGTTGGGGGGACCAGCTTCCGATTGAGATAAAAGTGGAAATAATTGATGATGGAACGAAGTGAAGGAAGCTATATATTAGCAGATTGAGACAATGATTCGTTGTCCGTGGGTGTGTATGGGAGTGTGTGTTCGTAATGCAATAACGTGAAAACGGCTGCACGGATCATTTTCAGATTTTACATAATTGCTTTCCAGTACATTTCACGCAACCAGTAAAAAATGGAACATATTCGTTTAAACGTCTTCGATTAATTAACATTTAAAAGTTGTAAAATCCTGTAAGGTAAAGCATTGGATAAGAATTACTGCTTCTAAAGTACGAGATACTAACACAGTATTGTTTCGTAATTATGGTAAACTACTAAAAAAAGTCCTATATATATTTCTTATAATTAAATCAATTAACTAATGTCCGCTTAACATGCGTTTATTCAATTTATTAAAGGTTTTTGAAATTTTTAGATAAAAAAAAACTAATACCAGTTTTAATAAATAAAGATAAAGTTCTCCTATACAGTAATGTGAATAATGTGAGTAAGTTAATAGTTTATCCGCTAGATTGCAGCAGCCATTTATTTCATATTTACTTCTGCCAGCTGTGTTCTTTTGTCAGTTTATGATATTTAAATACCCCGTCATAGCAAACCTGCGTACTCAGCAAAGTTCCAATGTACCTCACTACATAGGCTTACTGTGTTATATTTTGTAGAAGAATGTTCACATCTAATAAATATAATTTACCAAAAGAAAAGTAGATATTTTCCTACATAGTCCCCAGGACTATTATTTAATACTTTTTGATCAAATTTCGGTTAGAACTTACGTAACAGTAGTAACTTTTATCTACCATTTCTGAGTTCGGTCATCCCATTTCGCGAATATTTGAGCGTACTCCTAGTAAATTAAATGTGTTACGTTTTAGCTGAGATAGTTTATTTTGTTGTTTATATTATTACTTGTTTGTTTGTATATATTTTGCTTTGAAATAAGTTATTAACAAATGCTGTTAAAGAAAGTCATTTAAAGATTAATTCATTGAAATCCATACTCCGAATTGCTGAGAAAACGATGTTTAAAATTGTTAAGCTGTTTTAAAGCCTATTACGATTGAGATACGTAACAAATAGGGGGTGGGGGGATATGATCAAGCGTTATGGTGCGTCACATGGGGGAGGGGGGTCTGAAATGAGGAAAAAGGCGTTACGAAATGTGTGTATGGCCCCTTGGTACTTGATTGTAAATTTTTATTTTTGGACTATTCATTAATTCAGACGTTGGGTGAAGTCAGTTAAAAATAAATTTAACTATTTTCCCTCTTTTGGAAAGTAATACGCGTACGTCTAGCTGTAGTTTGGAGAGTAAAAACAATTCAAAATTATTTGACGAGGTTCCATAGAATTCTCCCGTAACCGTTTATTTCCTATCTATCATGTTACCTGGTGTGGCATTCATATCTGAGTGTTGGGTTGGCCTTCAACCCAAAAGGGTTCAATTATCGGTGAAATCCATATGACTTTTGAAACTCATATTGCCACTGTGCTTCGGAAGGCACGTTAAGCCGTTGGTCCCGGCTACTTAAGAAGTCGATAGGTGATACTATTGCGATCTGAATGACAAAGAGCTTGGCCAAAAGGTTTCATGAAACTTGTTATGTTACCTGGAAGACCTCCTTGGAGCACTTGCCGTCGACCAGGTGCACGAGGACACCCTGCTCGTCGCTGAACCACTCGTCGCCGACCAGCAGCGTCTTGTTGAGGTTGATGACTGAGTGCGGCCGGCTCTTGCAGGGGTACGAGATGAGTTTGTGCAGCCCGTTGCCGTGGATCGTCAGCTGGGTGTGGCAGTCACCGTTCAGGTTCACCTCCTTCAGCATCACATGGAAGCCATTGGCCGAGGAGAGCATGTTGCTGCTGGCCACGAACGAGTCTCCTGGAAACGCCAAGGAGTACGGAGTGCATCAGTATTCCCACGAGCAGGAGAGAAGAGAGTTATGGGTGTGATTTACAGGGCTATCATCCAAGACCAGATGTGCCACATTGCCAAACCGCACACCAGTTAGACGGCATAAAACTAGTTGTTTTCCTTATGGCAAAATGGCAAAAGAGACAGCGTGAAGTCTTATAATAACAGCGTGAAGCAAATAGGCAAGTAGGAGCCCAACTATCATCTTTCCTTCACCCGAATAGTATTGTATCTGTCAACATATTATTATTACTCTCACGATGACAGCAAAATTGCAGGGCCGCTACTCATTGGTGTTTTATAACCTAGTCTATAGGTTATAAGGAAAATAAAAAAACAACATTGCTCATCTAAGTAGGGATGTAACCCCTAGAAGGACACTATGTATACACTATATATACAGGGTGTCCCGGAACTCTCTGCAACATTTCATACAAAATTTTTGCTTAGGTCGAGACAAACATATTTCACAATATAAACATGGGTCTCCGGTGACTAGTTTTCCGTCTGTCGGCCTGTGTGTGTTTTTTACTTAATACATTATATCTTAGGAACATCTGAAGATATTGACTTCAAACTTGGTACATGTATGTAAGACCCATTTTGGAATGAAATATAAAGTTTCTAATTTTGTACCATTTCAAAATGGCGGCAGTTTGGTTTTTCAAAGCAAAATATTTTGAAAACCGTAAAATTTATGAAAAAACTGTAAGAATCAAAAACGTTGTGGAATTATGTCCTAAAAATAATGATATGAAGATTTAACTATAGGATGGTGAATAACTGAGTTGTTGTGATTTTTATAAGTTAAAACATGGATTTTAGTCATTTCTGGGCTGAAACATCAGTTTCAGGGGGACGGAGATTCCTTGAAGGAGTAAAATGCAAAATGGACGCCACATTCATTTAGGACCCAATGATACTATAAAACAAGTATAAAACATCTGCGGTTGGATCCATAACTTATCCTATCCTATGCTCTAATATGAATAAGGTTTGATTGCTTGCTTGCAACTCTGATCTCAAAAACGGCTCCAGCGATTTCCTTCGGAAGTTGTAATTAACTAATTTCTGGGTTAAAATAAGTTCTAGACAGGTCTCATCCCCAGGAAAATTCTAAGAATATAAGAAAACGAATTTGACAAGTTAAGCAAATTAATATTGGACTTATGGAGCTAAAAATCAAAATAAAAGAATCATTACAGCTGTTTATAATCAATCAGAGAACTGCCAAAGAACAAAAAACATTTATTAACTATTGGTTCCATGAGAAAAGTGACTAGAAGATTACATATAGAGTGATCATTTTACAAATGAATCAAATTTGCATATATAATCAAAATACTAGTTAAAGAGGCATGAGCTATAATAAATAATATAAACATGCAGAAAATAGGCAAATGAGCTAAGAAAATCTGCTCGTCAGAAGGCGGAAGTGATATGAGTCATCTAAAGAAACTTACTGGCCTTCCCCGAGCAAAGCTCGGCCCCCAGGTACTAATATTGATGTTAATTAAAAATGATAACTAAACCGAATTCTATCCACAGTGGTTACTGTATAAAGGAACAACTTGAGCTCAGGGTCATTATAACTCTGATTTTAGTTTTCAAGGATGTCAGATACAAAAAGCTTTTAAATTCTAAGATTTTTTTGATAAGCACATTAGTGTCCTCATTACCATTCTTTAGTTTGTGAGGAGGAAATTCCATATTGGGAAAGATTTTTTGTAGGTTTTCGGTTTGCAATCAAACACTGACAAGCTAAAGTGAAATCATTATTTTATAAAACACCTAATGCACATCAAACAAAAAGAGTTGTACAAATTACCAAACTTACTTTTTTCTTTCGAGATATCGCCATCGCTTGGGAAACCGCTTACCAAACACGTGAATGAAATCTGAAAAATAAAAATCAACTTGGTATTTCAAATCATCGACATTAAATTAATGGGTTGTGCAATAAAAAAACAGATAAAATAAATTTATGTAGAAATGGTCATTACTTTGGATGTTTTTGAATAAAATCATCGTTTTTTTCTTTACTTCTCTTTGATTGTATAATTTTATTTTACCTTTTATGCATTAGAGAAATTAAAATCGGTGGGAACTTAACTTTTATCTATATAGCTGTAGTTTGGGGAATCAAATTATTTCAACATTATTTGACATGGATTAGGGTTTATTGCCTTTTTACTGGGCACGGTAATTACTAAATGCATTAGTATTTTTTCTCCACCGTATTTTGAAGGTATAAGAAGTCTTGTAGGCTATTCCTTACTATATTATTATAACTATAACATTAGGGCTCAACCTGAAAGACTGTCAAAGTTGAAATGTTACTGACCTGTCTATAAGTAGTCCATAGAAATGAAATAATTGGTTAAATCTTTTTACTGAGCTCACTACTTTTTTATCTACCATGATGAAAAATCTTATCAGGCCCCACAAAAAAGTTATTGTTCCACTACCAGATAGTGATTTTACTAAATTTTCAGTACATTAAAGAATAAATATCTATATTCTATGACAATAGTTATTTATAAATAGTTTTTCATCTTGTATACAGTTTGCTGCGAGTTCGAACACGATAACAAATAATAAGGAATTAAAATCATTAAAAGAAAGAAATCGTATAATATCGTTTACTTCAAATTGTAAACAATCATTATTTGTAATAGAGAGGAAATCCACTCTAGGTTCAACAATACGTTTATCAGGACAACCAGAGACCCATGTGCTGCCGATCACTAATGGTTATTTGATCACCGCGCGCACCCACCTGTCACTGTTGTTTTTTCTTGTGACATCGGCTCTAACGATGATGACTCCATAACAAATGAATCATCATGCAGCACGGACATACTACATTGATATAAAATGTTTCAAACAACTTTTACATTTCCATGGTTGGCTTTATTAAAAGTATTTTCGGCCATTCATTAACATTTAAGTACAAATTGATCAGGTGATAATCTGAAAAGGTTCCCTGGTCTTGAGAAGTTAGTGATAGTATGTATAATCAAGAGGGAACTTACTGATCTAAATCTTTGTAGAAAATTCAATGTTATGCCTAAAAAGTTAAATAAATATCCATAACCCCCTGACTCCCCCACACTCTATTCACTGTTTACCACCTCGTATCACACCTGTTATTGCTAGGCAAAATTTGTTAAAGGATTTATTAGCTGTTTTAGTAAGCAATTCAACTGAAAGTATTTAAATGCTATTTTATTCATTTACACAAAATGTTTTGTTGCTCAGCAATTTCCGTCCACTAAATTATTATTTTGTATACTGTACATGTTTGGTAGGCTCTCACTCTCTAGATGAGACTTTTTGGGTTTAAAATAAAACACCTTTAGGACGCTGCCCCATGGTATTTCAGATCTAATGTTAATGTTATTTAGTTGATTTATAAACAAATTAACATTGAAGTTATTACTAACTAAAAATAACAAACATGAAAAAGCATAACTACAAATTGGGAATTTTCTTTATATCAAATCGTTAAAATCGGTTAAGAAATGACAATATTTAACTTTCAAGAAACTCACCTAAATGTTTCAATGTAAAAAATTCCTTATTTGAAATATTAGTAAGTTAACTTCCTATATCTTACCCGCTGGTGATTTCCTCGGCCAATTGAAGGCATTACGTTTAAAATGTGATCTGTGTTTAAGATGGTTTGTAGTATTTGCTGACCGAAATTTATATATTTTGAATTGAAAGCTTATAATTCTATCCTCCGTAGTTTGTGTGTAACTGGAGACCAATTTCAATTATGTTTGCATAATTTTTGTGTTCACAAATATTGTAGTGGGCGGGGCCGCGCGATGGTCAGAGTGGGAGAGTCGAGACCTGAGGTTCGTCTACAGCCGTTCCTGAGCAACTCGCGAACGTCAATTCGCCCAGTTGTCTCTCGACATTGGAATAGTAATAAATGACGTTTTTGTGAGGCTCCGATGGTAAAAAGACCATCCTCCACCAGCCCGCCCACTGCCACAACGTAAACATGTCTTCTAGTGTCGAAAACAGAACAAAATATGTCATTAAACTGTGTATGTTGCAGGGAGAAATGCTATGGCTTTATTATTTTACATAAACTAGCTGTGTACCCGTCCTATGGGTTGTATTTCTAAATAATAGATGAATTTGAAAAGAATAACTGTTTTCCAATGCCCTGTTCCCAACTTTTGAAAAGGACCTAATAAAACTCCTCAATCCCTTAATCTTATCCAAAAATAATTTTCAAATTTAGTGTTAAGTTAAGACACTTAGTAGTTGGCTACATTAAAGATCTAATTAGAGAGGCATAGATCTCGTCCCCCACATGTCTCAAACACACAAAGTGTCCGTATGAAATCTCTAGAGAACAACACTTTGACTCCCCATTATGGGCCTTGTTGTTGTTGCTGATGTCCTATTGTTGTTGCAAATTTCAGCTCTATTGGTTGAGTAGTTTGTGATGATTATATTAAAGGTCAGTGGGGCAGAGCCCCATTTGACATTTTTGTATTTGCTTTTTTGCTATCGAATTTCATCTTCATCAGTCCAGTAGCAGGTGCAAGATTGTTAAAATAAGTCTGAAGGTTTGGGGGTGGGGCCCTAAAGCACTTTCTTAACGGGAATAGGTTTGTGTTTGTTCTGATATATTAGGTATGTTCCTACCAAATTTAAACTTAAAAGATCCAAACTAATGCTCATAAGATTGCCAGCAATAAAAGTAAATTAGGGCAGAGCCAGAGACGATTTTGTTTCACCTAGCCTTATTGCACATCTGCAGAATAAGGGGAACCACTATGCAAAATTTCAACTTCTTAGACATTGTCGTTTTTTAGTTACAGTGGTCACAATGTAAGCAAGTGAATGTGTCTGACAAATATGGATTTAGATAATATGTCCACTCTGTATACTTCTGTTATTTATTACCAATCTTCACTCAACATTTTAAATGAGAACTACATTAGCTGATTATGGAAAACATATTCTTAAGTTATCAACTGGTTTAGTATAAAGTAACTGGGGGGCCGAGCTTTGCTCGGGGGAAGGCCAGTCAGTTTGTTTAGATGAGTTGGAGTAATATCTCACTACTTCCCCCTACTGATAATCATATTTGTATAACTCATTTGCCTCTTTTATACATTTTTAAGGCCACTCCAGTTGTTATTTATAGTTCAATGTCCCTTTGATTTATTTCACTACTCTATATATGTAATCTTCACTCAAATCTTTTAATCTCTGCTCTCAGGAAACCACATGTTAATAATCATAAACAACATGAGTATTACTTTGACAGTTACCTGATTGATTATGAACAGCTGATACAATTCTTTTGTTTTGATTTGAAACTCCATAAGCCCAATGTTAATTTTTTTAACTTTTCATTTTAGTTTTTTACATTATTTGATTTTTCCTGGGGATGAGGCCTGCCTAGAACCTATTTTTATCCCAGAAATTATTTATTTCCAACATTTTAAGGAAATCGTTGGAGCCGTTTTTGAGATCCGTTTCGCAAGCAAGCAAGCAAGCAAGCAAGCAAGCAAACCTTACTCATATTAGAGTATAGGATAGGATAGGATAATGCTTTGTCCATAACAATAAGGTGGTATCTTGAAAATCCTGTGGTTTGTAGCTCTGAGATGAATTCAAAATGTTGAAGTAGCATAAAAATCTTCTAACGAACGTATAGAACATGAAAAAAAGTTAAATCATTTCACCCGTTTCCCTGGGAAAAGCGAACAAATACGATCAAACCCGCGCGAAGACACGTTTTTGAGCGAACTCAATTACTTTTACAAAAGGCGCATGAAAGTTTAAAATAGCCTAAAACCCTCTTACGAATGTATTGAACAAAGAATCATAAAAATCAGTGCACCCGTTTTCCCGTGAAAAGCGAACAAAAATCCGTCCTTGAGCGTTACCGACAGATAGACAGACGGACAGACAGACAGACAGACAGAAATTGAGATAAGACTTGTTTTGGCTTCTTTAGGGTGTAAAACGTGAAAATATGCAAATATTTCATAATTCCAAGCAATGAACAGACAAAACTCTAATTTTATTTATATAGATAGTAAGTATACTTCCTTAAATTTGCCGGAGGACAATGGATATTAAATACATTTAATTTGATTTCACATACAACTAAAATTTAAATGAAAGAATTTAAAAGATAAACTAGAATTTAAAACTGTATTGCATATGATGTATCAGTACCAAATAAACTGATTCAAAACTCTTGTTGAAACTGCTATATGTGATTTAAAGAAAATCCGGTTACCATGACGAATTTAGGAACTATGCCTCTTATCTGGCACTAATCATAAGTACAATAACATTTATTTTATCCAATCCATATTTATTTTTGTAATAATCGGTTGCCGGATTTTATGTTTTGCTTTTATTCATAGACTTCTTGTGGCTAATTACAGTTGTTCTCAAAGCGGTTAGTTGCACCTATTAGATAATGTTCTAGTTTTATTCTGTATTGACTGTTATACTACTATACCTATTCGCCTTGTCCCTTCGTATTTTTAAGGCCCATGATGTTCTTCAAATGTTGAATATTTTGAATTTCGAAAAACCTGGACTCCTAACCTCGTGATATCTGGTGTTACAGGTTTGACAAGCCTTTATTCAACAGTATCACATCCAATTTGAATGTCTAACTAAATAATCGTTTAATGAAAATATTTACAAGCCTATCAATATTTTAAATATTTACATAACAGCTTAGGTTACGTTTGTTTTTCAACTTGTTACATTGCAACACAACCTATCCTGGGATGAAACTACCTATTAGTTGTAGCATTGGCCATAGATACTGAAGTATCTATAGTCAATGGTTAAAGGCTGTTCGGTTCCGAGTAATGCTATGTATCCGTGCCACCTGACACTGTGAGCCATCGTGGACATTATGCCGTTCCACGAACGACACGATCGACAGCGGCGAGAGACAAGCCCAGTGTTGAATATTGACTGGCATGAGTTCTTACTGCGCAGTCAAAAAATGTGTTGAATATGATTAGCTTTTGTTGTTGTTAAAGCTTCTCATTAACAAAATTGGTATCATTATCTATTTACTTACCATTTGTATGTTTTTTTAAATTTTAAATTGAAAAGCTATATATATATATATATATATATATATATATATATATATATATATTTCAGAATAAATTTATTTTCTGGTTTTAACTGTATTTAAATTAAGGCTTCATAGCTAATATCTGATAGATAACTAATCTTAACTTTGACGCTATTATAAAAGGAAAATAACCTTCTTTGTTAGACCCTAATTCCCAAGAGTCTTTAATAGAATTTAGCGAAATATTCAAAACGAAAATACTACGGGTAGGTTAAACCTCCAATACCATGGCTCAAAGCGGTCCTGGAGTGGACAGGAATGGCGGTTGGAATCAATCCTCAGTTAAAATCTAAATGTTTTATAAGAATACAAATAAAGAAATCATTCGTAGCAATGAAATGCACACATCGTACTTGTTATCAGTTAGAGGAGAATCATACGTGTACGCGTGTACTATCAATCGTTCATAGGAGATGAAAAACGTCGAATGGCAAACGGCCAAATCGAATACTATAAACAACGCACAGTAGTTTGGTGAACTAATTATCCGCTTTCAGATTTGCGTATTTCAACGGTATGGTACATGAATGCAACTTAATTGTACCTAGAAAGCAACTGCAACTGCAATTACAACTGATTGCAACTGTTGATAAATTAGATAATTTATGAATCTCTTCTTATAAGGTATTCAAACTATAATCTGTTAATGACAAAACAAAAATGTTAATATATATAAAACTATTTAAAAAGGAAATCATTAATGTAAAGTTAACGAAAGCTGTATAAAACTATTCTAAACCTACTAGCTACTATAACATCAACTTCATAACTATCTACTAAACTTAACTTCACATTACTGAATACCTCTTGTTGTCGTAGGAATAAAACGGTCTACAAATATTCTACTGGTGATTCAAGATAAAATAGCAAAACAAATGTAGAGTATAATAGAATCAAAGTTGATTTCCAAAATTAAAACAAATAACAATCGAGTTGGAAAATATTACAATAATTAAAGATTAAAGATTGTGCATTTTTAAGATTGCAGTTTTTAGTTACACATTGAAAACCCATTCTTCTTCACGTACAACGATAAAGTATTTTAGGTAAGGAGTCAGAGGAAAATCTCCAACAGAGTGTATAAACAAAAGCAAAAGCAAAGCTCCAGATCTGTCATTGATTGACATTCGTACGGAAAGTTACAAAACACTTGTGACAGTAGAAGGTAAACTGATGGGAGAAAGGTAGACAGGTGACATGCGAAAACGAGTGGTTTGAATGGAGCCTTTCATCAGTCGGTCTACAGATACAAGTTTTACAGCAAAAAGAGTTTGGAGACTGTATTAAAGTGTACAGGTCATCCTAAAACCTTCTTAAGTAATTTACGTAAAACCATCGAACTTAAATTATAAATTAAGAAGTTAATTGAATGGTAATTAATATTTGTACAGGTTGCAGCTTTATATTACAGTATAAATTAGCTTTGGAATGTTTTCCCACAAAATTCAATAAGCAATATAGATATGCAATTTTATATAAAGTCCCCAAAGAGTATTAAGATACCCCCGTAGCATCAAACCTGCCTACTAAGCAAATTTCCAATGCATATATATGTAACTTAATACCACATACCAAGTTTCATCAATATACAATTCAAAATAAACTATTTATGACATTTTAATTATTATCCATAAGAATAACATGGTGGCTGAGTACGCAGGTTTGATGCTACGGGAACCATCGGTAAAAACTCTTGTTTGGTGCTAATGACAATAGACCACAACCAGATGAAGCAATATACCAAGTTTGATCGGTATACGTTCATAAATAAGTGAGATATAAAATTATTCATATTCTCCATAAGAATAACATTGGACAACGTACTGTGTTAAGCACTTTTAATATCTCCGTAACCAATTGACGCAGAGCAATGATCAAAACACCAAATCGTGTGTTTTTAAGCTGATTCCAATGGTGACAAATAAAATTTGTCTATTTCAAAAATTATATGTAAAAAATTCTTGGAGTACAAAACCTCCCCCCAAAATACCCCTTCGGATAGATCGATCTGTCTGGTTTTCAAACTAAGTCATAAATGTTGCTTTACTACCAAATTTCATCAAAATTGGAAAATTTTTACGAGAGTTATCGTGCTCACACACACACACACACACACACACACACACACACACACACACACACACACACACACACACACACACACATATACATACAGTTTGAACAAATGGTATTTTTGGGGTCTGGAGACCTCAAAACGAAAATTTATCATGGTCCCGGGCCTAGATCTAACCATGCCGACTACGGTAATAGCTTCTTCCCTAAAGGGAAAATTCGCCAAAACAAAATGGAAACATTTGCTGAATCCAAGTCATCTGTTTTAGCGAATTTCCCTTGTAGGGAAGAAGCTATTACCGTAATGGTAATAGTTAAGCCCGAGATCATGTTAACTTTTTATTTTGAGGTCCCCAGATGTCAAAAATACTATTCGTTCAAATTTATATATATGTATATCTACATATCTATATATCTATATATATAAATGTGTCCGTTAACATGATAACTTGAGTAAAAATCATCTGATTGTGATGAAATTTGACTCAAATTTGTAAAGTGACATTCATGACTTTAAGTTAGAAAACCAGAAAATCGGACTATGGGAAGGGGGGTTTATGGGGTTTTTAAATTTTCCAAAAATCAATTTTGTTTGCATTTTTCACCCTAAATTTTATAAACACTTAATTTTGGTTTCAACCATTTTGTAGAGATTAAAAAAACAAATAATATAGTATCTTGAATCATTAACCTAGGTTAAGTGGTTGCGGAGAAAATCCAAAAACGTGCTCATAAAATCTCCCATGTTAATTTTATGGGAAAAAGTTTTTTGCTTTTCCTCAGTTAATTTTAATGTAAACCTCACATTTGCTTTTACCAATCAGTTCATCTCTACAAAACAATCATTTTGGTGTTTAAATTGTGATTCTATGTCCAACCGTTGCAGAGAAATTCTAAGTGCTAAACACAGTAGGTTGTCCAATGTTATCCTTATGGAGAATAATCAAAATTTGATAACTCGATTATTTATGAACGTATGTTGATGAAACTTGGCATGTGGATTTATCTAGCACTGGTATGTTGATATTTGCACAAAAAATAATTTTTTCCTGATTTTCCCCGCAGCAGCGAACCTTCATACTCAGCCCCATGTTATTCTTATGGAGAATAAGTAAAATGTAATGACTCCCTTAATTATCCTATACTCTAATATGAGTAAGGTTTGCTTGCTTGCTAGCTTGCTTGCTTGCGTGCTTGCTTGCTTGCGACACGGATCTCAAAAACGGCTCCAACGGTCAAGGGCGGATCCAGAGGTCATGTTTGGGGGGGGGGCGGTCACCGAAATTAACCCCCCCCTCCTCACGGGTGGTCACTGGCACCCCCATTATTTAATTTTAAACTATATTAAATTATTCAACGAATGAAACTAAAGTTAAAATAATATATCAATAACCTTGTAGTCAAGAAAAAAAAACAATCATAACTTTCTAAACATAGGTACTAAATAAAAAATAAATTTATTTCTGCATCGCCCGACCGTAAATAAAAATAACAAATATTTAGGCATTAAACTTTTATCTACGTTATCTGTAGACATTTATGAACAAGTAAGAAGCCTAAATTAAATAAACTATTAATTTCAGTTATTACACATGCGAAAAACTTCTATTAACAAAACTTATTTGAAATCTGCATTTGAACTGTGCAACTCGAAGATACAATGAGGAATGAGGCTGACAGAAAGGTCAACGACTTGAAAAATGAAATATACCACATTTACAAAATGAAATAATTGGTGTATGAACTTCCGTTTGCACGCAAACATCTTTGTTTCCTTTTATTTCATTACGTATAACTTGAGGCAATTTTTGCTCCTATAACCAAGCCACTGGATATTAATACCTAACAGTGGATTAGGTTTACACAAAAATAAAACCTAACCTACAGCTGAAGCAAACGGTGGTCGACAGGTGAAATCCACTGAGCTCTATTTTATATCTAGAGTCACCACTCAGTGTCAGAAAAGCTTGCCACTGTGTTTTTCGGCCGTTATGTTGGCCAAATTGTTTTACTGATGCATTATGGGAGTTTTTGACGTTTTTAGTTTTGGCGGTATGGTAATTTTATTCCCCATTTAAATCAATGTTAATTTAGTGATTTTTCAAAACCTTTATCATTGTTTTTAAGTACATTACGAGTCAAAACCTTGTGTTATAAACTTAAAATTGAAGCCTTGCGAATTTTCTAAATAAAAAGTAAACAATCATCTTGAAGCTAAGTAATGATTTAGGTAACATAAAAATGGTCTTGTTTCTAGGTTTATGGTCGTTGGTGGATGACATTGAAAATCGTACACTTGGGTGGATGGTTTAATTATTTATTTTACTTACGCATCAACACAGTAACATTATTAATAATGGATGATTCAAACATTAAATTCAAATCCAGTGTCAATGTTAACTGTTGACAGTAAACACTACAGCAGAAAATCGGTCGGCGACTTTTAATTTTGACAGCGTCCACCCGATGAATTTTGATTGGTCCAGCTAACGCCAAGGTGACAACACAACAAAGCAAAAAGATGATCTAGACGACACGCTTTTGGGAATTATTTAGTCAAAGAGTAGTGACTCCAGATAACATAGAGCAGAGATCAGTGTTGAAATCCAGTAAAAAATAACAAACGAATATAATGGGACCAACCTTTTCTGTTTGCGGTAAAAAATTTACCTCCAAGACCATGTTGAAAACACTGAAATTTTGGCCTGTCAACTGGCAAAACTGCAACAACCTTCGCGATACTCGGGAATATAAATGTTTTTGTAAGTCGCTTTTAGGTGAAAGACATGTACCTAAGTAATGTGTTATAAATTCAAATGAAAGTTTAGAATCTCATCTGTTTAATGGTATATATTTTATTCCATTTATCGAACGTTTAGGTGCAATAGTTTTAATTTGAATGTAACAATGTAGACGGGAGCAGCAAAATTTACTTTTGTAACCGAAAAACGGGATTTAGTGAGACTTTTTCTACTTCAATTTTCAATCGGATGTATTCAAACTTTCTACTTAAGCCTAAGTAATCAAATAAAACACAATAATTTTTAGGTTTGGGGGGGGCGACCGCCCCTACCGCCCCCCCCTTGGATCCGCCCCTGCCAACGGTTTCCTTCAAATGTTCAAAATAACTAATTTCTGGGATAAAAATAAGTTCTAGACAGGCCTCATCCCTAGGAAAAATCAAATAATGTAAAAAAAACTAAAATGAAAAGTTAAAAAAATTAACATTGGGCTTATGGAGTTTCAAATCAAAACAAAAGTATTGTAACAGCTGTTCATAATTAACCAGAGAACTGTCAAAGTAATACTCATGTTGTTTATGATTATTAACATGTGGTTTCCTGAGAGCAGAAATTAACAGATTTGAGTAAAGATTACATATATAGAGTAGTAAAATAAATCAAAGGGACATTGAGCTATAAATAACAACTGGAGGGACCTTAAAAATGTAGGAAAGAGGCTAATGAATAATACAAATCTGATTATCAGTAGGGGGAAGTGGTGAAATATTACTCCGAGTCATCTAAACAAACTGACTGACCTTCCCCCGAGCAAAGCTCGGCCCCAGGTACTGAACACAAATTAATAAAACTTGGTATGCATCTTCGACTTGTTAAGTTATATTGATAATTGCATAAAAAAACATATTTTGTGTTCCATGTTGCATCAAACCTGCGTACTCTATGTTATTCTTATGGAGAATAAATAAAATGCTATATATCACTTATTTAGTCGTGTATTTTTATGAAACTTGGTGAGTGGCTTTATGTGGTAGTAAAAACATATACATGCATTGGAAATTCGCTGAGTACGCAGGTTTGCTGCTACAGGGTTATTTTTTTTGATCCAAGAGTTTTAGACCCATGCAGTGACAATAAATTTATAATACCCCCGTAGCAGCAAACCTGCGAACTCAGCGAATTTCCAATGCATATATATGTATATCAATACCACATAAAGCCACATACCAAGTTTCATCAATATACATTCATAAATAAACGATTTATGACATTTTAATTATTCTCCATAAGAATAACATGGGGCTGAGTACGCAGGTTTGCTGCTACGGGAGTCTTGGGTAAAAAAGTGTCTTTTTGAGCAAATATCAATGGTCCACAACCAGATGAAGCCGTATACCAAGTTTCGTCAGTATAGGTTCATAAATAAGCGAGATATAAAATTTTTATTTTTCTCCATAAGAATAACATTAGACAACATACTGTGTTTAGCACTTTCAATATCTCGGTAACCAATTGACGTAGAGAAATGATCAAAATACCAAATTGTGTGTTTTTTTAAGCTGAATCCAATGGGAAAAAATAAAATTTGACTATTTCCAAAATTATATGTAAAAAATTCAAAAAACCCATTTTTGGGGTACAAATCCCCCAAAAATACCCCTTCGGATAGAGCGATCTGGCTGGTTTTCGAACTTAAAGTCATAAATGTTGCTTTACACGTTTATACCAAATTTCATCAAAATCGGATAATTTTTACGAGAGTTATCGTGCTCACGGACACACACACATATATATATATATATATATATATATATATATATATATATATATATATATATATATATATACAGTTTCGAACGAATGGTGTTTTTGGGGTCTGGGGACCTCAAAACGAAAAGTTATCATGGTCCCGGGCCTAGGTCTTACCATGCCGACTACGGTAATAGCTTCTTCCCTATAGGGGAAATTCGCTAAAAACTAATCATATTTAAGAATATAAAGTAAAAAAACAAAAAACTACTAAAGGTTTACTAAAGACATGTAAAAGCGATATTCTAATTGGATGAAGTAAAAGTAATTCTTAAAATTAAAATTGAAACGTAAACCCATATGAAGTCTAGTATTTCATGCTGGCACTCTAAATAACCGAAATGGCTCCTTAAATGCAACAGAACTTTCTATTTACAAGGAATTAAAGATTTAAATTAAGAAAGTAGCAGGAAAAACTGGTAAATTATTTTAATACCCTCGTCGCAACAAACCTGCATACTCAGCGAATTTAAAATGGAGATATAAATGTCTTAATACTACATAAAGCCACTTACCAAGATTCATAAAAATATATTCACAAATAAGCGATACATACAATTTTAATTATGCTCCACAAGAATAAAATTGGGGCTGAGTATGCAGGTTTGTTGAATCAAGGAACACAAAATATGGGTTTTTTTATAATATGCTAATGTCAATATAACTCAACTAGGTGAAGTCATATACCAGTTTTTATTAATTTATGTTCATAATTAAGGGAGACATAGCATTTCATTATTCTCTATAAGAATAACATGGGGCTGAGTACGCAGGTTTGCTGCTACGGGAGCCTTTGGCAAAAAGTTTTTTTTAGCAAATATCAAGAGACCACAGCCAGATGAAGCCATATACAAAACAGGGACGGTAACATAAATGATGAGGCCCGGAATTGATAGGCCCCTTTGATTTTACCTCCACCCCCCCACCCCTCCCATTAACCCTTGAACACCAAAGCCCTTGAAAGTCCATTACGATTTTTGGAGTTCAATATAAATGATAAATGATAAATGATAAATGATTTTATTTCCTTAAAAAGCAATACAAAACAAGTACAGTGGAGAAGTTGGAAATAAACTGACCACTACACGCTACAGCATGTGTTTTTAAAAGTAAAATGTAAGCTATTACATTATTGTTTCTCAATATATTAGTTGTAAGTCTTAAGGTAATCAAAATTAATAATTTCGTAACTTTTTAAGTGTTCCTAATAATTTTTCGGCATACAAGAGTTCTCAAGTAGTAATGTCAGATTTTATGTAAACGGATAGTTAATTTACCAGATGAGGTAAGTGCAAAATAGCAGTGAATGTTGTAGCCTATTATGTTTTAACTGAATAAACAGTCAATATTACAAACATGATTAAATGAAAGAAGTGAGTAACACAAGTACTTAACAGTTTAACAGAAGCAGCCTTAAATACAGTAGTGCAGCAGAATGATTGCTGCGACCCTATAACTGTCATAACATAACCTCACAAATTCAGCGGTGACCGTGGAAAGCAATGCTTCTGCTCACGGACACACACACACACACACACACACACACACACACACACACACACACACACACACACACACACACACACACACACATATATATATATATATATATATATACGTATTAAGTTTCGAACGAATGGTGTTTTTAGGGTCTTGGGACCTCAAAACGAAAAGTTATCATGGTCCCGGGCCTAGTTATTACCATGACGACTACAGTAATAGCTTCTTCCCTATAGGGAAAATTCGCTAAAAGTGGGCACGTACATTTTGAATTTCTACCTGCTTCTCCCATAAGGCCAATGTTAAATTTCAAAGCCCGACCTTCCTCGACGGATCATCCGTTTATTTTTGGCTTATTTTATAGAGCAAAACCTACGATTTTGTTATGGGTGAACTATTTTTGGTATCAAAATTCGGCTCACTGAAATCACCAGATCCTTTTTACTTTCTCCCCCTAATTGAGAAAGTATTGTTTTCGTCGAAATTTTCGAATTTGAGTTGTTAGTGGAAATATTCGTTTTGGTGCTCCCTGAACCAAAAAAAATTATTTTTACGTGATGTCTGTGTCTGTGTCTGTCTGTCTGTCTGTGTAGGTACTAATCCACGATATCTCCAGGTATTTTTTTAAGATTTTGGAATTTTTGATTTTTAAGGGTAATTATTCCCCAAAAACCGCCAAACAAGTTGAAAAATCAAGATTTCTCAAAAATAACGGCTCTAACGATTTTGCTTCAACTTTAGTCGTTTGTAGAACTTTAGTTTTCCAACAAAATGACACCACTCGCATTTCTGTAAAAATTCGGGTTCAGAAATTAAAAGACTTAAAATATCAACAATTCAGTTTTGTTATTTTTCATTAAAAAATCATAAATATAAAAAATATTACTGTTCACCATTAAAAAGAGCTCAAAAAACTAAATAATTTACTATTTTTAATTACTATTCTACGATTACTGGTTGTGGAGAAAATTTAAATTTTCATTTTGCGGTAAACGGAGTACGTTGTCCAATGTTATTCTTATGGGGAATACAAAAATTACTATTTCTCTCTTATTTATAAATCAATTTCGTTCAAACTTAATATGCTTGACAAGTTAGCATTGAACAACTGAGGAAATTCGAAATATGTTGCCCCTTAATAACCCAGAGGGGGGGGAATAGGGGTCATTTCCCCCCTTAAAACCACGTGTCTAGCGATGGATCCTGTAGTGACTCCTAAACAGGAATTTGGGTGAATATTTTTGAAAACAACTTGTTTACAAGATATTCTGTACATTCGACCGTGCTTTGTATTCTATATTTAGTAAATAAAAAGTAATTTATTAATTAAAGTTGGGCTATAAGGGAGAAAGTATGTGCCAATTTCCTGATACCGTTTATTAGTGAATTTCCTTTGGAAAGTGAACTATTAGCATGACCCGCACGGTGAAACTTAAGCCCGGGACCACCATAGAAGTTCCTAACGTGACCCCCTGAACACGTTTTGGGGGGTCGTTCAAAATTTTATATATATAGATATATATATATATATATATATATATATATATATATATGTGTGTGTGTGTGTGTGTGTGTGTTTGCACTCTAGCGGTCGCAATCTTTGTCCGATTTACTTCAAATTTGGTAGGGACGTTCCTTTCTGTAATCAGTTGGACAAGTTCGTTGGGCAAAACAATTGGAAAACTCTAAGCCCCTTTTTTGGGGATTAATTTTTCAAATTTTGAGTTTTTGGGCCCAAAAAGGGTCATAAAGACCCCAGATGTAAAATAAGTGGATGTAAAAAGATGGGAATTAGAGAGGCGAAAGTTTTAAGCCCTCTCTCGTCATTCTAGCATAAATATTTACCGAGTTATTAAAGAAAATGTGTATCGACCAAACACAGTACGTTGTCTTAGGGGGTTTTACATTAGAAAAGCCTGTTATTCATCTGTTGGTGTACTTTTACCATCTCCAACAACCTCACTTCTACTTTAATCCCTGACTGGACTTTCTCCTGACCTTATAATGCGCAAAATTGTATTCCCAGCATTGCAGGTAAATAGAACCAGGAGCATCAGAACAGCCAAGAAATCAAAATTTTCAGATTTGAATAAAAATTGGAATAAATGTATGTTTTTAACTGATGTTTAGTTTTTGTAGTTTTTATGTGGAAATTCACTTCCCTCACGTCAGCGTGCTGCGTGCGAACTCGTTCTCTTTAAAATGAGCCATAAATCAACTCTCTCTCATAATCCGTTGACGAGGGACGGGCACTATGGGGGAATCAAGTAGACGCGTAAATTGTTGCGTGAGAGAAGCTCCCTTTTAATGACAAATTTTGTTATACACATTAAACATTTTTAAAACAAAGATGTATTGTACTTACCAGAAGGACGGACAGGACCGCTGTGGTGTTCATGTTTACGTTTCACAGCCGCCCAAGGACTGAGCTGTTGTTACGTTGCCACCAAAGAATCACTGCTTATCGCCCTCCAGATGTGTCTGCTCATTAACAGACCATTACACCCGGAAAGGGTCCGTGAGTCATGTGTTGTTTAGGAGAGGGTTGGTTTCTCGTTTTGCTCTAGTTGTGAGAGAAAGAATAATAAGATTGTGCGTCATTATGGGAGAACGCCACATGTAAGAGTCTGACAGGAGGAAAGTAGAACGAAGGTGAACAATGCACACCCAAGTCTCCACCCGCATCACTACTGGGCACCACTAGACACCATTTCGTACAACATAGAACGTTAGCACTGATTTTTTAGTAGGCTAGTTTTAATGCAAACGGGTGTTAAAATATTGAATTCTTAACAGATTTATGGTGACTAATAGGATCCCATTCTCTTGTACGAGCAAATTCTGATGAATGTGTGCAAAATGGGGCCCGGAGTCCTGCGGAAGGAGGTTTTTGGGCTTTTTAGGTCTCAGAAATCGGGCTGCCGTCCACTTTATCCTGTGGTTGCGGTCTCTTGAAAACAGTGCACTTTATCCGTAGGGTAGGTAAAAATGGTCAGTATCGGGTCTACATCAATGGTGCGAAAAACTTCCAATTTATCTGTGGCGCCACGGATGTAGGCTACCTCTCCCATGCCACCGGGCTGCGGCTACAACTTGTTAAGCTAGCATATTATATTAAAGTAATCATCTGATATAATATTTATGTAATCATGAACTTCTCTTAGTCTCCAGTCAAGTGCTTCTTCCATAAGATAATATTAACTTTGACATAATATTATAATTTGAATAATATTAACCAAATTATAAATCGGACAAAAACGTGACCACTAAGGTGCAAACACACACACACACACACACACACACACACACACACACACACACACACACACACACACACACACACACACACTCACACACACACACACACACACACACTCACACACACACACACACACACACACACACACACACACACACACACACACACACACACACACACACACACACACACACACACACACACACACACACACACACACACACACACACACACACACACACACACACACACACACACACACACACACACACACACACACACACACACACACACACACACCACACACACACACACACACACACACACACACACACACACACACACACGCGCACACACACACTCACACACACACACACACACACACACACACACACACACACACACACACACACACACACACACACACACACACACACACACACACACACACACACACACACACACACACACACACACACACACACACACACACACACACACACACACACACACACACACACACACACACACACACACACACACACACACATACACACACACGCACGCACACTGTATACCGGTACATATATACAAATTTGAACGAATGGTGTTTTTGACATCTGAGGGTCTTAAAACGAAACGTTATCGTGGTCCCGGGTCAAGGTCTTACCACGGGGAAATTCACTAAAACTACATTACAAATTAACTCATTGTAAGAAAACAACATAGATGAATGTATTTTACGTTGCAAAGAGTGGCATAAGAATGTGGAAATGAAACAACATTTTAATCACTATTGAATTTACTGATTAACAAAGATTAAACCATTGAGTAATTCAAATCAAATTCAAAATGATTACTCACAGAATATGATAGACAAGTAGATACATTTAATAATAATTGATTAAATAATCAAATAATAAATATAAATAATAATAATAATAAATAGTAACGTTTTGGGCATCTCACTAGCGTAACGGTTAGCGTCTAGGACTTCGGTTCAAAGGGTCACGGGTTCGAATCCCGGGATGTCCAAAAAAATTTTAGGGGTTTGGACCGTTTTCCCTTAAAAGCGGGTGTAATGTACTCTTAACAAAAATGCCACTGGCGTTGAAATAATAATAATAATACTTACTAACACAACCTTGTAAAATAATAATAAAGTTTAAAACGAAGAGAGTAACACAAGTCTTTAAAGTCTATACAGTAGTTCTGAAAAAGTATAGATGAATTAACAATAACGTAAACCTTTGTCCTAATAACCACATTTGTGAGAGTAAAATACCAAACACTAAGATAGTGTATTAATCTTAATTTTATTGCGATGGAAAAATATATCCTCTACTGAAATCACGTTTTAGTTGTTGCCTCAGTTGAAAAGACAACAATATATTTTTAATATGATTTCTGTGTGTTCTGTGATGACAGTATTATTGTGGAGTGGCTGAGGAAGAGGGTGCAGTGTTTACTTGCCCTAATTGATTAACACGGTATATCCGGCCGTGTTTTTACGCGCACGCTGTTTGTTGAACACTGTTTAATTTGGCGTTGAGCATGTTTTGGATAAGGTTAACACCAGGTCGAAGGATCTTTGGGTAGTTAGAAAGTTACCTGAGTACTCAGTTGGTGAGTACTGAGTTGATGCTGTTGATCCTTAAATCCCTTAATCACTTGTACTGGATAATACCAAGTTTTGGGTACCACCTAAAATACGCAGTCAGTGATTGAAAAAAATTAACATTTGCGAAATAAATGTTCCTTTATTTTTATAAGTTTCTTCATAAACATCTTTGAAACTAAATATTTATATACCATTTGACAACTTGAAATCGTGGAGCTGAAAATTTGGGTTAGGACACTTCAATTATTAACTTTTAACTAAAAAAAACCTTTTATACTTGAGTGAAAAATCATGTATACCGCAATATCTACGTTATGACTTCTGCTTTTCATTGACTCTCTCAAAATAACCCTCGGTTATGTTAACCATGTAACTGAATCCCGGAAACTTGAACTCTTCTGGAAATAACCGTATAAAATAATTAAACGGTAAGTTATCAGATTTGTACAATTTATTTGTTTAAGTGAAATTCATTTATAATTTAAATTTGTTTATCGCGGTTTCAGGTGTGCAATATTTAACTGGTCAATTTACGTTTGGACCTATTTTGATTTCATTACAATTACAGTATTAGTACAGCATTAGTACAGTATTCTAAAGAAAACAAGGATACTTTTAGGTAGTCCAACAAGTAAGTTCCGCTTAGTTATAAAAAAATAAATTGTTGATATCGATTGCTTGCATTACCAGACGGGTGGTTTTAATGAAATTTAAATCAGAAGTCTAGTGAAATGCATAGTTTGGGTACACAAAGAAAGTACTGGGTTCTATTTACAATTTGTCCACCGATATAATTTTCTTGTATCGCCAAGAATTGAAATAACGCTCAGAAGGCTGATCTCGTCCGACCAATGAACAAAATAAATTTTGCGATGATATAATTTAGTCATTGGCTTAATCTTTTTTGGAAGGCTTATATTATATTTATTGAAAGTGGTTGTAAAAATAGGTGAAAGCATTGATTATACATCCTACGGAATGTATAATCCGTAGGATGTATAATCAATGGTGAAAGGCATAATATGTGAAACATCACGACCTAGAATTTATTATCAAGATTAGAACATACCATTTACCGTTCATAAAATTTGACATTTAATTTTGTAAAATATAACATTCTTTACAATTTAATACAGGATTTCATCAAATTGGATTGTTAATAAACAAATAGGTGAAAGATAACCCATGTGTTTTGAAAAATTGGAGTTTTGGAATTATTTTTGAATTTATATAACCTTAAACAAAATTTCCACCCAATGGATATAAATTGTTCTGATGTATGCAGAGTAAAATTGTGATTGCTTCCTCTATGACAGTAATGATTCCGATGTAATGAAAATCTGGTTTCACCGACATCAGCTCAGATAAAAATCATATTGCCAACTAGTACGTCGTCGGGTACACCAAACAAGCGGCACTTTTTGATTGAGGTAGGGCACTTTCTGTGGTCATAGTTGATGCCAAAAGATAACTTTTCAGATAGGGAGCCACTTTAAAATCCGTGCAGAACACCGAAATGGCGGCCATTAAAGATGGCTGCCATTGAAATTATAAAATATGTCATAACTTGAATAATAGATATCCGATTTAAGTGAAGTTGGTTTTGTTTAAACGGCCTTTTTAATCGACAACTTTTTTTATTTAGACATTTCACGAACAAATACTAGTTTTACATATGTTTAAAGATTATAGATTAAATGGCCAAAATTGCATGTAAAAGATAGACTATCATTTCTAAAAACGGCTTACAAATTTAAAAGTTAAATTTTGTACAATGATTTATTAAGTTGATTAAGGATAAATACATACATAAAAATTCAAAATGTCAAGTTAAAGATGAATAGTTAATAATTCGGTTTAAAAAAATAGAAATTGAATTGGCGAACACACATACAGCGTATATGTGTGTGTGTGTGTGTGTGTGTGTGTGTGTGTGTGTGTGTGTGTCCTTAGGCACGCTAACTGTTGTAAAAGAAGCCCGATCTTGACGAAATTTGGTATACGCATGTAAGGTAGTGTATATTTTCATGAGTTCAAAAACTAGACAGGCTGTACCATTTTAAGGGGGGTTTTGTACCCCAAAAATGGGGTTTTTGAACTTTTTACTTATAATTTCTTTTTACCCAAATATTTATTTGCACCATTAAATTCGTCATAATAAATAAACTATTTAGTATGTTGAATTATTGATCTATGTCAATCGGTTACTGAGATATTGAAAGTGCTTAACACAGTTCGTTGTCCAATGTTAATATTATGGAGAGTAAGTAAAATGTTATATCTCGCTTATTAATGAATATATATTATTGAAAATTGGTATGTGGCTTCATATCGTTGGGGTTTATTGATATATGGATACAAACCTCATTTTTGTGTTCCCTATGGCAGCAAACCTGCGTAAACCTATGTATGGCTCAGTGGCCATAATGTTATTCTTATGGAGAATAAGAAACCTGTGATATCTTGTTTGTTTATGAACTTATTTTGGTAAAACCTGGTATTTTGCTTCATCTGGTGGTGATACATTGACATTTACATAAAAGCCCGATTTTTTTGGTCCTTGATACAGCAAATCTACGTACTCAGTCTTAATGTTTTTCTTATGTAGAATACAGAACCTGGGGGGCCGAGCTTTGCTCGGGGGAAGGCCAGTCAGTTTGTTTAGATGACTTGGAGTAATATTTCACCACTTCCCCCTACTGATAATCAGATCTGTATAACTTATTTGCCTCTTTTCTACATTTGTAAGGTCACTCCAGTTGTTATTTATAGCTCAATGCCCCTTTGATTTATTTTACTACTCTATTTATGTAATATTCACTCAAATATTTTAATCTCTGCTCTCGGGAAACCACATGTTAATGTTAATAATCCTGTCCTATACTCTAATATGAGTAAGGTTTGCTTGCTTGATTGCTTGCTTGCGACACTGATCTCAAAAACTGCTCCAACGATTTCCTTCAAATATTCAAAATAATTCATTTCTGGGATAAAAATAAGTTCTAGACAGGCCTCATCCCCAGGAAAAATCAAATAATATAAAAAAACTAAAATGAAAAGTTAAAAAAATCAACATTGGGCGTATGGAGTTTGAAATCAAAACAAAATAATTGTAACAGCTGTTCATAGTCAACTAGGGAACTGTCAAAGTAATACTCATGTTGTATATAATTATTAACATGTGGTTTCCTGAGAGCAGAGATTAAAAGATTTGAGTGAATATTACATAAATAGAGTAGTAAAACTAATCAAATGGACATTGAGCTATAAATAACAACTGGAGTGACCTTAAAAATGTAGAAAAGAGGCAAATGAGTTATACAAATCTGATTATCAGTAGTGGGAAGTGGCGAAATATTACTCAAAGTCATCTAAACAAACTGACTAGCCTTCCCCCGAGCAAGCTCGGCCCCCAGGTACTCATATACTGCAAGAGTATTACTTTGACAGTTCCCTGGTTGATTATGAACAGCTGTTACAATTCTTTTGTTTTGATTTGAAACTCCATAAGCCCAATGTTAATTTTTTTAACTTTTCATTTTAGCTTTTTACATTATTTGATTTTTCCTTGGGATGAAGCCTGTATAGAACTTATTTTTATCCCAGAAATTAGTTATTTCAAACATTTTAAGGAAATCGTTGGAGCCGTTTTGAGATCCGTGTCGCAAGCAAGCAAGCAAGCAAACCTTACTCATATTAGAGTATAGGATACAATGTCATATATGGCTTGTTTATGGTTATGCGTGGATGAAAGTTGGTAAATAGATTCACGTAGTGAAATGCGCTGAGTTTGCAGATTTGCTGCAACGGGGGTATTTAGAAATTATATCTATCTATCTATACCTATAAAAGGCAAAGCCCTCACTGACCCACTCATCAATAATTCTCCACCTTCCCATGTAGGTAGAGAGCTGAAATTTTGTACACTGATTCTTTAGGTCTTAAATAGGACAACTAAGCAGTTTACACGCCGGTATCTCCATAGGGCTCTGCCCCACAGACCTTCAAAATTACCATGTTATTCTTATGGAAGAAAAATTTGTTTTGATGATTTCAGATGACTAATTTAAAATATTGTAAACAGCTGTTGCTATTCTACACAAACAGTAAAATCACGGTAGAACGTTGATTTATAATTCTTTTGAACTGGAGTAAGCCAATAATGTTAAAAATGGGCGAGTGTCTTGCAAACTCTACATTACCACCTGTTTCTTTAAAATTTTTACAAACAGCTGCTATTATTCATTGGTTTGTTTATGTTTATGATCTTTATTTTGTGTTGTGGTGTGACAGGTTAAAAGCTAATTTATTGAATTTTATGATATTTTAGTTTTTTTGTTTTTGTCATGAATACACAATTTTAGTAATATTTTTATTTTTATTGGTTTCTTTTATATATATTTTTTTGAATTTTTGATATGGATACAAAATTAACACTAGTTGGACAAACAGACTCACAGTTTAGAGTTATTCACATGCCTCCTGATGGTTCGTGCCTCTTTCATTCTATATGCTATTCAGTTTACGGAAATAATTTCTACAGCGATCAAGTAAGAGAGGAAATTGTTAACTATGTTTCGACTAATTGGGCAAAATTACAAATTTAAACTCATGATGTTAACCCTTTGAGTGCCAGAGTTTTTCGGTCGTCATATCCCTAGAGTGCCAGAGTTTTTAACAGAGTATATCCAAAAAGTGCCAGGCACAAAATCAACATTTTGCAAGGGTGTCCAAAAAAATTAATAACTTTTTTATTTGGTAAGATATTATTATGAAACTTTTTTGTTTTGTAAGTTTAAAGTTTAGCTATAATATTATGCGCATATATAATATTTAAAAAATAAAAAATTTGAATATATATATGCATGTGGGAAATTGCTTTTAATTTTTTTTTATTTGTTTCAGGTAAATAAAAATTGTTCAAATATAAGATTTTCACCAAATAACTACTAGATTTATAGAGGACATGTTTCCCAAAATATTTCCTGAAAGTTTCATCAAATTTGGGCTGTAGGCGGACGAGTTATTTCCATAAATGTAAAAAAATATAAAAACGGTAAATTAGTACACAAGACAGTAGCCTAACTTTATTCAAGGGTTTAAGTTTTATTACAATATTATTTCATAAAGCAAACTAACTAGGCCTCGTATATTTATGGAGTATATGTTTACCTGAACATATCCTGGAAATGTCCTGGAAGAAATAATAAAAAGTAATGACGTAAGACAAATTTTCTATAACAACGATACACAAAATCAACATTTTGCAAGGGTTTTGTACATAAAATCAATAACTTTTTTATTTGGCAAGATATTATTATGAAACTTTTTTTGTTTTGTAAGTTTAAAGTTTAGCTATAATATTATGCACATATATAATATCTAAAAAATAAAAAATAAAAAATTTGAATAGGTACATATTATACATGCGGGAAATTTTTTATTTTTATTTTTTCAGATAAATAAGCATTGTTTAATATAAGATTTTCACCAAATAACTACTAGATTTATAGAGCTAGAAACTATCCTGGAAATCACCTGAAAGAAATAATAAAAAGTAATGACGTAAGAAAAATTTTCCATAACAACGATATATCGTTGCAATGTATTTTTCGGTAAGACCACCGACGACGATATATCGTTGTGAAGTATTTTTCGGATGTTCCGTGCACAACGATATATCGTTGCGTGGCACTCAAAGGGTTAAAGGGGATAATTACATCTCCCCTGAACACTACCGTCGCGAGATGTTGAAACCATCAACTTACGGATCAGTATGTGAGTCGATTGCCGCATCTGAGCTCTTCCACTGCATATTCAGAGTGTACCAAGATGGTCATTTACTCCAGAGCTTTGGTATAGAGGGAATAGCATCTGATAGTATAAATTCAAACGGGGCGAAGCCCGCGGGTAACTGCTAGTAATATTATAAAGAAGAGTTGGTTTCTGTCTGTCTGATGTTCCGGGTGAACGCAAAAGCTACTGAACCGACTGGGCTGAAACTTTACACATAGGTAGATCTTGTACCCATGCAACACATAGGCCTATTCACTTCCTTAAAATCCCCTCGGGCTATGCCCCGTGAACGTCCTAAGTTTCAATTTTTACATTTCAGAAGAAAGTAAACATTCAGAAACTGTAATGCGAACAGCTGTGGACACTTCCATTTGACAGCTTAAAGAGCAGAAGCAAGAACAGCTGTTTCAATCTAACTAAAATGGAAATTGCATTGACTAATGAACGGGTAGAGAAAACCCCTGTGCGAAGAACGGGTACGTCAGCTTGCTATTAATTAATATTAATGAACAAATATATTAATGTGGCTTCATCTGGTTGTGGTCTATTCTTATTTACACAAAAAACAATTTTTACCGATACTTCCTGTACCCCTCCCCCCCGATTTTATATTTTTACCCCCCCCCCGATTTTCATTTTTGCCACACCCCCGATTTTATATTTTGCTCCTCCCTCTCTCCGATTTTTTATTTTTACTTTATGTCCCCCATTTTATATTTTTGCCCCCACCCCCCGATTTTATATTTTGCTCCCCCCCGATTTTATATTTTCGCCCCCCCTCGTTGATTTTGTATTTTTATGTTATGTCCCCCATTTTATATTTTTGCCCCCCGATTTATATTTCCCCCAAATTTTATATTTTTGCTCCCACCTCCAATTTTTATTTTTGCCCCACCCCCGATTTTATAATTTTGCCCCCCCGATATTTTGCTCCCCCTCAATTATATTTTACCCCCCCACTTCGATTATATATGTTTGCCCTCCCCCGATTTTATATTTTTTTGCCCCCCGATTTTATATTTTTGCTCCCCCCATTTTTATGCTCCACCCCAATTTTATATTTTGCTCCCCTCCTCTTCGATTTTATATTTTTAATTTATGTTGTCTCCCCACCATTTTATATTTTTGCCCCCTCCTGATTTTATATTTTTTGCCCCCGTCGATTTTATATTTTTGCTCTCCCCATTTTTATTTTTGCCCCACCCTCAATTTTATATTTTGCTTTCCCCCTCTCCGATTTTATATTTTTATTTTATGTCCCCCTCCATTTTATGTTTTTGCCCCCCTCCTCTACGAGTTTATATTTGTACCCCCCGATTTTTATTTTTTATTTTTTGTTGTACTTGAGTTTTTTAATTTCTAAAAGCGAATCCAAAGTGTTACATATAACGATTTGGAGTCGCAAACCACACGCCGTTTACTACCCGACAGAGTTCCTCGACTTAGCAACAGGACCCGAACTATCTGCCAGTATATTTCGTTAACTTTGATTTAATTGTACATTAAACGTGTAAAATGTAATTTTAATATTGTAAAATAATGTGGATTGTTATTTGCCTTAGTTAATCTACCATTTATATATAACCCGTACGAAAGACGGGTACACAGCTAGTCTTTTATATTATGCAAACTAAGCCAATTAATCAATTATCTTTAAATATCTGGAGAATCACAACTTTTTCGTGAAAGGTCCAAATAAAAAAAGTTTCCGTTTAAAAGGCCTTTTAAACAAAACCAAATTCACTGAAATCGGATGTCAAGTTATGACTTATTTTATAATTTCAATGTCAGCTATCTTTAATGGCCGCTATTTTGGTGTCTTGCACGGATTGAAAAGTGGCTCCCTATCTGAAAAGTTACCTTTTTGCATCAACTATGACCACAGGAAATGCCATACCACAATCAAAAAGTACCGCTTTTTGATTGCATTAGCCAGGAGCCCAGGGTAATAAACACGGTGTAATCGGAATACAATTATACTGTACTCTGAAATAAAATAGTCACTGAATGTAATCGCAGTGTGGATTTTCTATACTAAGGGTTAGCGTCTACAAATCGAGATCCAGTCAATGAGAGAATATTGAATAGCGCCTATATATTATTGGTTATTATTAAACTTATATACAAACTTCATTCCTATGTTAGATGACTTTTCCCAGATGCATACATTTTTATATATGCAATTCTTGTAATGTAACTTTGATAAGGGAAAAGACTTATCCATTGAGAGAATATTGAGATAAATCTCCGCTTATACTCAATCTGACGGGATCGAATGCTAATCCAGTCCGATTTGGCTTGGGCTAATATTTCCCTTTGGCAATGTTTTAAAAACATTCAGCTATACAGTCTGCAAGGATAAAAACATTTATATTATTTAAGATAAATTAAGATATATTTGAGAAGAGACCTCTAGATATATTGACCTCGTTGGCACTAGAGTTGGAAAGTATCACTTGGGTTTTCACAACTGACACCGAAAATAGCTGATTTCGGTACACTGTGATGAAGAAAAGTAATTGAATCAACCTAAAATGGATATTCCAACAAGTTTAATACATCGATAGATCTCATCCATAAGTTAATCTCAAAGAAAAGGTGAAGTATACATGATGACCGCCATTTTGTCCCCACCGTTCCCATGGCAACACAACTAACCACAGACTATAAAATGATGAAATCTTTTAAAATAAAACTTACATGTCAAACATATTGTCAATCTTATATTTGCTGGAAACCATTGTTCTCTGCCGCTTGTTTACAAAAAAAATCCTTCAATGAGGCTTCACTTTTTTAATGAGCTCTAGATACATTAAGATTGTTTGGATATCCAAAAACCTTTTAACTAACCAATACCGAATTATCTAAGCAATTATTAAACCGATTGTACGGATGGGAACAGATACAGGACGAAGGATGAACTGTCTAAAGAAGAGTCAGGAGACGCGAGCTACAGGTTTTAAACTCATGAATATTGGCATTTTATCTGGAATATGTTTAAGTCAAGCAAAAAGTGTTTGCAATTCTCTTATGTTAAAATAATTCCAGATGTACTGTATTACTGGCATTAAAATTCCTTTCCCCCAACTTTTTCAGAACTGGCCCCCTTCATATAAATCAAATTAAATGTCAGTGTTTCTCTAACAATTACACAATTCACACAACTGTTGCACTGACAATAGGAGCAAAATCAACCAGTTTTTACAGAGGCAGAGAGAATAGTATAAAATAAGTTTATCAATATTATACCAAGTGGCCATTATACCGTGCAGGGGAGCGTGAACACACAATGTAACTAGCTCCACGTGCCCCATCTGCCGGTCGTTTGTGTTACTGAGATGAAAACAAGTCTGTAAATAGCTCAAGGGAAACGCCATTGAGTACACCTTTAAGCTCCGGTCTACCCTTCCGCGCAGCGCTAGGAAAGGGTTTGCAGGTCTCTCTTTGCAGCTGCTACATAAACCCTTTAATTAAAGTATAACATTAAGGAGGAAAATATTATCTACAAGTATATATTTTTACTTTTAGCGAATTTCCCGTATAGGAAGAAGCTATTACCGTAGGTCTCATGGTAAAACTTAAGCCCGAGACCATGATAACTTTCTGTTTTGAGGTCCCCAGGTGCCAAAAACACTATTAGTTCATATATATACATATTTGTGTCCATGAATGCGATAACTTGAGTAAAAAACGTACAATAAAGATGAAATTTGGCTCAAATGTGTAAAGTGACATTCATGACTTTAAGTTCGAAAACCAGAAAAATCGGACCATGGGAAGGGGGGTTTATGGGGGTTTAAAATTTTCCAAAAATCAGTTTTTTGCATTTTTCACCCTAAAATTAAAAAAAATTAATTTTGGTTTTGACCATGTTATAGAGCTTAAAAAAACAAATAATATAGCATTTTGAATTATTAACCTGGGTTAAGTGGTTGTGGAGAAAATCTAAAAAACCTACTCATAAAATCTCACATGTTAATCTCACATGGTAAAAGGTTTTTGGCTTTTCCTCAGTTTATTTTAAACTTCACATTTGCTTTTACCGATCTGTTCAGTTCCACAAAAGAATCATTTTGGTGTTTAAATTGTGATTCTACGCCCAACTGTTGCAGAGATATTCAAAGTGCTTAACACAGTACGTTGTCCAATGTTATCCTTATAGAGAATATATAAAATTTGATATCTCGATTATTTATGAATTTATGTTGATGAAACTTGGTATGTGGATTCACGTAGTACTGGTATATTGATATTCGCACCAAAAATGTATTTTTTTTATTATTCCGTAGCAGCAAACCTGCGTACTCAGCCCCCATGTTATTCTTATGGAGAATAACTAAAATGTTATATAGCGCTTATTTATGATTGAATATTGATGAAACATGGTATGTAGCTTCGCCTAGTTAAATTATATTTTCATTTGCATAAAAACCAATTGTTTGTGTTCCTTGTTTCAGCAAACCTACGTACCATTACCAATGTTATTCTTATGGAGAATAATTAAAATCGCTTATATGTGAATATATTTTTATGAGACTTGGTATGCGGCTTTATGTGGTATTAAGACATATATTATGCATTGGAAATTCGCTGAGTACGCAGGTTTGCTGCGATGGGGGTATTTTAATTTATTATCAAATGCAAAAAATACAAGTAAATACAAGCCCTTTTAAATGTCCAGAAACGAGCTTTTTCAAACAACTTAAAACAGATACATTATTTTGAAGTTATAAAAAAGAGCATGAGTAGAATTCACTTTTTCCTATCAAATATCGTTTATTATAATACCGTACCGTTTCTATTAAATGTCGAACATAATTATCAAAGCCGCAAACACAGATCCTGCGGACCCCCGCAAAGCTTATTTTCCCTATCTTTCACAATGTATTTTCATGTGGTTGCTCAGGTTTCTCCGTAGGGTAGACCGGAGCCTTAATTACTATGAATCTGACTCTAGGATGGGCATCTGATGTGGTGGACTGACTGTCAATCCACCCACATCCTCTCACCAGCACCCCACACACTAGTCTAGTAACTAGACTATAAACTATAACTACAAGCACATAAACTATAAACACATTCATACTGGTTTGGATCAGTTTTAGATATTAAGTAGGGGTTAATTTTACTATGGAAAACCTCCCAAAACGTTGTGCAGTTTGCAAAACTAGAATAGATGGCAAAGTCCAAACAAATTTAAAAATAAACGAGTTCGCACGCAGCACGCTGACGTGAGGGAAGTGAATTTCCACATAAAAAACTTTTAAAACTCAAAATCAGTGTATAACATAAATTTATTCCAATTTTTATTGAAATCTGAAAACATTGATTTTTTGGCTGTTCTGATGCTCCTGGTTTCATTTACCTGCAATTCTGGGAATACAATTTTGCGCATTATAAGGTTAGGAGAAGGTCCGTTCAGGCTTATAGTAGGCGTGAGTTTGCTGGGGATGATGGAAGTACACCAACAAATGAATAACTGGTTTTTCTAATGCAAAACCCCCATAAGACAACGTACTGTGTTAGGTCAATACACATTTTCTTCTGTAACTTGGTAAATAGTTATGCTAGAATGACGGGAGAGGCTTAAAAGTTTCGCCTCACTAATTCCCATCTTTATAGATGGATTAAATTTACACCCGGGGCTTTTATGACCATTTTTGGGCCCAAAAACTCAAAATTTGAAAGATTAATCCCCAAAAAAGGGGTTTAGAGTTTTCTGATTGTTTAGCCCAACGAACTTGTCCAACTGATTACAAAAAGGAATGTGCCTACCAAATTTGAAGTAAATCGGACAAAAAATGCGACCACTAGACATATATATATATATATATATATATATATAAAATTTTGAACGACCCCCAAAACATGTTCAGGGGGTCACGTTAGGAACTTCTGTGGTGGTCCCAGGCTTAAGTTTCACCGTGCAGGTCATGCTAATAGTTCAGTTTCCATAGGAAATTCACTAATAAACTATCACGTGATTCATAAAAAAATATCTTCTACAAAATAATTTATTGCATATTCTTAATTAGCAATGACCGACGCAATTTTGAGACATTGTGAGCAAGATAGTTTACTTAACACTATAATAGAGAGCGTATTAAGTGAGCGGGAGTTTTCTGTGTAAAGCATTTTTAAATATCAGAATTAATGAACAGGTCTTATAGCTTATTCAATACATACATACATACATATCCCGCGTAGTCCCGTAGACCGCAGAAGACGGCAGTGGGTCAGTCATCTAGTAGGATTCTTTTCCCCGATATGTCATAAGGAGGGGAAGGGTCATTATACTAACAATTATTAGGACAAAAGACAATTATCAAAACAACAAGGAATAGAAACAATTATTGATCAAGAATTCCTTTAAGAGTCTACACAATTTTTGATGTTCTGAATCTCTTTCAAGAATTATGGAAGTTTGTTGTACAATCTGACGCCTTGATAGCTTTGCTTTTCTTCAAATATGTTGAGGTTATGACGCACTGAGGCTCTGTTGTCTCTAAACCTTGGACTATATTTATGCGTTACTGGAAAATTTAATTGATTTCTCAGTTTGGTATTTTTTACCACTTCAAAAATGAACAAAGATGGAACAGTAATTCAGTTGTTTGAAAGCCTCAACACAATGATCTCTAGCCCTAAGACCACAGATATACCTGATGGCCCTTTGTTGCAATTTAAACATACATTGAAGGTGGAGACCAGTAAAGGGACCCCAGAGAACTATATAATAACGCAAATGCGCTTCAATGAGACCGAAGTAGACAAGTTTAGAAAACTGCCTATTACCAAAGCTTGCGATGGTCCTAAGGACATAAAGACTGGATGAAAGTCGGCACTTGAGTTGTTCAATATGCACAGACCAATCAAGGCAACAAATCCAGAGTGACTCCAAGGAACTTCACACTGTCAAGGCTGTCCAGTAAATTGTCGTCAATTGAAAGATGGGAAATTTTGAAAACTTTGAGTTTTGTCTCTGTTTAGTTTGGAATGTGCTTGTAAGTAGTTTTGTTGGGGTTTAGTTAGAGGTTCTGATCCGAAAAGTATTGAGACAGTAGGCTGACTTCAGTTTAGCCCTTTATTTCAAGTAGTTCAAGGTCTTTGTTTTCAGTGATCAGTGTGGTATCGTCAGCGTAAATGATCAAGTTATCAGCAGGAAGGTAGTGTTGAATTTCGTTTATTTAAAACAGAAACAATAGGGACCCCGGGTTTGAACCCTGAGGGACCCCTAGCGTTACGTCCAGTGTGTCGGAGAAACAAATAGATTTGATGTCACGTGAGTAAAAGTCAATTTCGGTTGTCCTGTTGTGCATGTAGCAATCAATCCAATCCAGGGCTACCTGAGTTATTCCCAGGGCAGCAGCCTTCTCCACCAGGAAACCGGGATCAACGCAGTCAACGCAATAAAACATAATGTCAATTAAATAAACATTCAGGCTTTCAAGTCCCCATCGATAAATATATCCCTTAAATTGGAAATATTGTGGTTATTATTGAACTATGTAAGAAGTTGTTGATAACCTTAACCAATTGCTCGCAAACGTATAGGATTAAATACAACTGTAAAAAGTAAAGAAATAACAACAAAGTAAAGACAATTATGCACATACACTCTCATACTCTCATTATACACTCTCTCTCTGTATGTTGATTTTAAGTGCACGTGCAAAGGTTATTGTTGCCCCGATAGTTTTAATTCCAGACAGGCCTCTCTGTCATCACTTCAAATTATTACTGTCAGGCAAGGTTTAATTTACTTTACTTTTTATTTCTGGTTTCTACCAGAAATTACCCTTTTTCCCATTTACCGTGCAAATTCCCCATCTGCACTTTAGTAAGCCATTAAATTCAAATAATATTTTGTTAATTTTAATGTTGTTTATTTAATTACCTTTCTTATTTGCTTTACTGATAATAGGAGCCAAATTATCTTTGTTTGCTTAACATTTAATAATTTAATTCGGATTAAGAGGGATTCGAACTTTAATCATTATAATGGTAATTAAGAAATTACTAGTTAAAGGTAATTACTTTTAAAAGGTAATGAATATACTAAGTATAAGTGATTAAATAAGTAAAGTTTAATCACTTTACATCATTTGAATTTTATTAAGATGGAACTAAATATGGTACTATTAAAAAAACCTAGTGTCAACCGTTCTTGCCAGGTCATTACAAGTTATTTTAACTCACCTCAACAAATCTACAGTTGTTTTTATGTAATTTAAGAAAATATTGCATATAAAAATAGCTTAGTACATTAGTAGCTATAAATACATTTGGTACTAGCCTTTAATAATGCAAATAGAGAGAGTTTTGTTCAAATATTCTCTGGCATAAAAAATTATAATGTAGAACCTTGTCAAGCTTACCTACCTACCTTGGATCATTTGATTGTTGAAATATTATAATTGAAATATGGAAGACTGAATCACATTTAAATCATTCCCAATAGTTTTAGAACTGATTTACTAACTCAAATGTTATTTTAAAGCTATTTGGGTTATTTATCTGAATATTATATTTATTGCCAAGCTTTAGGCCAAGTTGCCAAGTTTTAGGAACTCGGTGAAATATCAGTAATATATCGTGAAATATCATGAAATATCTGTAAATATACAAATCGCAACATCAACAATTGCCAGTGATGTTTAAGTCAGCGAGATCGTTTGTTTGCTTATCTACAATCCCCACGTTGTGAAAACCAACTTAGTTGGATGCACTAAACAAACCAATAACGTTGCAAGTTAACTGACACGTTAAATTGATTTTCCAAAAAGCTAGGATCAATCAAATATCGTTTATTTTAGCAATAATTTTATTTATTTAATTTAATTATTTGCACTATTTTATTCTTGAATCGCTCCTTGTCCTACCGTCATTTTGCGTCTTATACTTACTCACGACACACAATAAAACGCTAAATTAAAGGTTAGCAGGTAATATTTTACCTGGTATATGCTATGATATAAAATATCATTGTTATAGTTTTCAATGTAACAAACATTTGTTATAATAACTCGTAATAGGATAAATATTGTACGAACAAAACTTATCAGCAAAAAACACACACATTATTTGTAACGGGATTCGCGAGGTAGAAGCTGTGGATTTAGAGTAAAATATTACCTTCGGAATAATTTTACTTTCTTTCATCTACGCAACGCGTATTTCCAATTCCATGTATTGTTTTTGAAATTAGGGTTAGTTGCTACAGTCACTTACGTTTGGAATTCTCACCTAAGTTTAATAGTAAAATGTAACACAGAGCTCTAATTAATTAGTCTTCCTGATTTACGTACACAATAACACTACATAACATACTACATAATTAAATACTTCACACCTTACATAATCAAATACAATTTAAATATTACTGCATATAAAAAACATCTGCTAAGGGAACATCTACATTGTTTCTGAATTAGTTCTGAATTATTTATCGGATTCCGTATTAGCCTCTATTTGATGTTTGTATTAATACGATAGACTGATAAAGATATATTGAAGTTCACAATTATTTTAATAGCGTGTGAGGTTTAGTGAGACTGTACACTTTTGTTGAGTTAAAAAAATATCAATAGAACATAAAAATCGGTGCAAACTTAATAAGTTTGTGATTACAGTTTGTGTTTACGTGGTGTCACGTAAAATATTTAAAATTTATTTACACCTAACAGAGTTTTATAGCATAATATTTCCACGCTAAACACGCAACCTTTCAGAAAAAAGTTTAATGGTTAAAAACTTTTTCGTGGCGTGCCACTATTTAAAGATATTGAAAAATAGAACAACGATAAATTGTTTGGTCATTGGAGTCTATTAGGTCTTTACTTTTTCTTAAAGTGTTTATAATCCTGTAATTTAGATTTTAAAAACATTTTCAGATTAAAATTCGCCCTAGTTGCGTCGGCGTCTTACACAGTCTAAAACAAATAATAGCTAATTAGAAATATACTAATCATGGCAATTGCTGTTTAAACAAAATAATAAATATAATCAGAGATAAATGTATTTTGAAATATACATTTATGTAATGATAAAGGTCAAACTTTAAAGTTTAAGATTGTGAGATAAAAGCCTTGCCGAACCTGTAAAACTTTGAATTAAAAGGTTTTGTCCGCGCTGAACAAAACCGCTTACAATGGTCGTATTTAAATGAAGGCGGTACAATGATCCTGAGAAGGCGGAATCTATTCCTGTTAATTCATAAATCAATCACAATTTTACTCACAGTCTTACTAGTTGAAATTGTGGCTTTTGTATTTGTTTCATTACTCTACTAAGTACATATATTGCTTTCAACATGAGGGTCACACGAAATATGTATAGAATACCTTCAGTTTTAATGAAGTTAATTTAAAATATTCCAAGCTTTCAACAGTGTAAGGTTAACAAATCAATGCGTTTTTTTTACTGAGAAATGTAATTTATTAATATTGCAATGAGGATCTAATGGTTTTCCGTTGTAATATAAGACATGTTGCAGACAAACCCAGCACTACATAATTGTTTTCGGTTGTAATATAAGACATGTTGCAGACAAACCCAGCACTACATAATTGTTTTCGGTTGTAATATAAGACATGTTGCAGACAAACCCAGCACTACATAATTGTTTTCGGTTGTAATATAAGACATGTTGCAGACAAACCCATCACTACATAATTGTTTTCGGTTGTAATATAAGACATGTTGCAGACAAACCCAGCACTACATAATTGTTTTCGGTTGTAATATAAGACATGTTGCAGACAAACCCAGCACTACATAATTGTTTTCGGTTGTAATATAAGACATGTTGCAGACAAACCCAGCACTACATAATTGTTTTTGGTTGTAATATAAGACATGTTGCAGACAAACCCATCACTACATAATTGTTTTCTTAGGTCAGCTTTCAATGCTAAAATATGATTAGAATTAAAACTAAAGAAGGCCTAATTTGGTTTTACCAAGTGTGTAAGTGTTTTCAGCTTTTTTATGGGATAGGCAGTAAAAGTTATGTAAAATCATAAATCCATTATTTTTAGTTGGCACGTATATTTTTAGCAAACTTATTATTTTACAGAGTACGTCATTACCGTTAGCGATGACTGGATAAATGATAATCTAAATACAGTGGTTTAACGTTATATTATGGTCTCCAGTTCGAGAACTATTGTAAAACTACAACTAGTTCTCGACGCCTTATTGCGCCATTTTCAAGTAGGTAGCCATAAAATCAAATCACTTTAATTTTTGCAAAAGTTTACAAAAATAATTGCATTAGCCAAGTCAACATACAGTGTGTAAAAAAAGTCCGTCCTCCCTTTCATTTTTACTTTCTCCCCCTATACATAGTATATGGAGAAAGTATTGTTTTCGTAAAAATTTTCGAATTTGAGTTGTTAGTGGAAATATTCGTTTTGGTGCTCCCTGAACCCAAAAAAGTGGTTTTTACGTGATGTCTGTCTGTGTGTGTGTGTGTGTGTGTCCGTGTGTGTGTGTGTGTGTGTGTGTGTGTGTGTCTGTGTGGATGTGTACAGAGCTAGAGCCCTAACCTATGGGCCGATTTTTATGAAATTTGGTATGTAGGTACTAATCCACGATATCTCCAGGCGTTTTTTTCATTTTTTGAATTTTTGATTTTTAAGGGTAATTATCCCCCAAAAACCGCCAAAAAACATGAAAAATCCAAATTTCTCAAAAACGGCTCTAACGATTTTGATTAAACTTTCGTGGTTTGTAGAACTTTAGGTTTCCAACAAAATGACACTACCCGCATTTCTGCAAAAATGCGGGTTCAGAAATTACAGGACTTAAAAAATCAAAAATTCAGTTTTTTGGATTTTTCATAAAAAATCATAAATGTTAAAAAATATTACTATTCACCATTAAAAAGAGCTCAAAAAACTAAATAAATTAGTATTTTAAATTACTATTCTACGATTGCTAGTTGCGGAGAAAATTGAAATTTTCATTTAGCGGTAAACACAGTACGTTGTCCAATGTTATTCTTATGGGGAATACAAAAATAACTATTTCTCTCTTATTTACTGATCAATTTCATTAAAATTTGATATGCAGGTCAAGTTAGCATTGACCAACAGATGATGTTCAAAATGTGTTGCTATTTAACCATGGGGGGGCAAGGGGGCATTTCCCCTCTCAAAACCACTGTGTGTAGCAACGGACTCTATAGTGCCTCCCAAAAAGGGATTTGGGTGGATATTTCTGAAAACAACTATTTTAGACAATGTTCTGTACATTTATCTATACTTCATATTCTATATTTAGTAAATAACAAATATTTTTGTCATTAAAGTTTGGCTAAAAGGGAGAAAGTATGTGTCAGTTTCCTGATACCGTTTATTTTGTTTGTTAAAACAAACAAATCACCTTTGGGGAACGATACTAACTTAACCTAAAGTATCTTTTGACGTTATCGGAAATTTTGAGTGTCCCCCAAAAATGGGGGATTTTGGGGGCAACTCAAAATTTTCAAATGTAAACCCCTTTTGAGTGACCCCTCATTTTAAAGAGTTAAAAAAATAGGCGAATGGTGGAGGTTGGAGATCTGTAACATGTTTCTATCCAAAATGGCAGCTTGTCAAAGTTTTGAATACAACTCATTCTTGAAACCTGGTGTCTAAGAATTTTGGAGTTTTAATTTCACCTTTGATGACTTAAAACTGAAACAACTCTTCAGTAAATGCAATTAAATGAAGAAGTGGTCTCTTTTGGTGATATTTAAAATGTTGAGTGTCCCACAAAAATGGGGGATTTCGGGGGCAACTCAAAATTTTCAAATGTAAACCCCTTTTGAGTGACCCCTCATTTTAAAGAGCTTTACAAAAATAGACCCAGACTTAAAATGGAACGACTCTTAAAGAAATGCTTTTAAATGAAGAAGTGGTCTCTTTTGATAATATTTAAAATTTTGAGTGTCCCGCAAAAATGGGGGATTTTGGGGGCAGCTCAAAATCTTCAAATGTAAACCCCTTTTAACTGAGACTTTTTGTTCAAGAAATCTTTTTTGATCAAGATTTTTGAAGTTCATAGTTTTAACCCCTCACTTAAAAGAGATTTTTTAACCTAGGCGACGGTTAAAAGTAAATTTAACCCCTTCAAAAGGTGTTTACATTAGGAAATGTTTAGTTGCCCCCAAAATCCCCCATTTTTGCGGGTTCTCAAAATGTTAAATATTACCAAAAGAAACCACTTCTTCATTTAATAGCATTTCTTCAAGAGTCGTTTCAGTTTAAAGTCACCAAAGGTGAAATTAAAACTCCAAAAGTCTTAGACACCAGGTTTCAAGAAGGAGTTGTATTCAAAGTTTGACAAGCTGCCATTTTGGATAGAGACACGTTACAGACCTCCAACCTCCACCATTCGCCTATTTTTTTAAAGCTCTTTAAAATGAGGGGTCACTCAAAAGGGGTTTACATTTGAAAATTTTGAGTTGCCCCCAAAATCCCCCAAAATCCCCCATTTTTGGGGGACACTCAAAATTTCCGATAACGTCAAAAGATACTTTGGGTTAAGTTATTATCGTTCCCCAAAGTTGATTTGTTTGTTTTAAGAAACAACAAAATTAAAGGGGGGGACGCACTTTTTTTACACACTGTATAAATAGCAATCAAGAATGCGTAGGCTAGGCTTAAGAAGAACTTCAACATTTGTTCCGTTTACATATATCTATAAATACGTTCTTTGAAAGACATGTTTTAGGTGGCGTTTTTTTTTATTAAAAATCCTAATTTTATTGGGCACTACCCACCCACAGGTTATGCGTCGTTAGTCTATATTGGCGACGATTTTGAAGAACAGAACCTCTTGTCATACACTAAAAAAAAAAAAAAAAAAAACACAAACCACTACTACGAAATGGATACAAACACAACGAATTACATGTGGCGTGTCGTCGTGTCCATTTCGTAGTAGTGTTTTGTGTGATTTTATTATAAGTGTATGACAAGAGGTTTTGTTCTTCAAAATCGTCGCCAATATGGACTAACGCCGCATAACCTAAAGGTGGGTAGAGCCCAATAAAATTAGGATTTTTGAATATCTATACATAGCCAAAACCAAGCATGTGAAGTCACATTTATTGGCCGTATAGACCAATAAAGGATAACGATATAGAGGATAACGATTACAAAAATACAAAAATAGAAACAAGAACACTCACACACATATTGACACCGAAACTAAAGAAAAACGGGAAAACATCGTACGGACGGTCGGAAATGACCTATAAATACGCATTTACGTCGTGGTGGCCGGCACGAGCACACTAAATACTGATTTCAGCTTGATGGCAACCATTAGGGGAAAAATAAAAATGAGTAAATAATAATCTATTTACGAGATGTAAAATGTTTAGATAAAAATACAGGACAAGTCTGCAAAAAATGACATGAAGTTTTTACAGAGGAAAGCATTTAAATAAATTGAAGAGTTGGCCATTTACCAAACAAACAAAAAGGAACCAAGTTTACTGTTCAAAGCTCTGACAACTTCCACAGCCACTTCCATGTTGGTTACAGAATTGTTTTTCTGAAACAAAGCATAACTTAGAATTACATTTATTTCTATTGAATTTATGTCTGAGCGTTTTATATATGAACGAATTATAGAGAGTATAAATTTATTCCCATAATACTTTACAATGGTTTCTTAAATGTGGGTTAAAAGACTGATAAAAACCATTATTTCCTGATTTCCTGATATGTCTAGTAAGCCTTTGTTTGACATTGTGCATATTTGAGTGTTTAACAAATATGATCCATTTTAACTGCTATAAAGAGCCTTTTAAAAGTTAATTGAAAACGTAGATAAATAAAACGCATACGAAGAAAATGTAAGGCAGAAAATATGACACTAGACGAAATTGAATGCATTACCGTCATTACATCTGCGTTGTAAGTTTACTAATGGTAGTTTTAACTTGAGCTCCTAAGTTTGCGTGATTTGCACTAGAAAATGCTTGTTAATGTTCCGCCTTATTCCCGAAAGATAATTTGACTGTAGTTTCTTTTGTCTTTTAATGAATTCTCCTGAAAAATCTACATTAACGGAATGTATCTACTACACAAAACCTTTGCATAAATTATCTGTGCAAAAAACCAGATGTTTTTATTAAACTAACTTTAAAACTAACGAAAGAATTTAGGTTATCGAATCTATTTTCTCATAAAAACAAAAAATCAAACTAAGAGCTTTCGCTCAAGGAGATTCACAGGAAACAAGGACAAAGTTTAATATTCATATTTTCCTTTCAGACATGAGAAAATACGTACATATTTCCTCTGATAGAACCACATTTGCATCTTCATCTTCATCAATTAATTCACATATTTAGTTTAGTTTTACTTTTAGAAAAATTTCAATTATTATTTAAATACTCATACAACATTACTAGGTTATATTAGTAGGTTATTTATTGTACATTATAAGTTACGAGCTGTTTCCCGCAGGCTTCGCCCCACAAACGATTTATAATACCCCCGTAGCAGCAAACCTGCGTACTCAGCGAATTTCCAATGCATATATATGTATCTTAATACCACATAAAGCCACATACCAAGTTTCATAAATATACATTCATAAATAAACGATTTATGACATTTTAATTATTCTCCATAAGAATAACATGGCGGCTGAGTATGCAGGTTTGCTGAAGCAAGGAGTAAAAAAAATAGGGTTTTATACAAATATCAATATAAGTCATGTAGGTAAAGCCACATACCAAATTTCATTAATTTATTTTCATAATGAAGGGAGATAACACGTTACTTATTCTCCATAAGAATAACATGGGGCTGAGTACGCAGGTTTGCTGCTACGGGAGCCATAGGTAACAATTGTTTTTTGAGCTAATATCAATGGTCCACAACCAGATGAAGTCGTATACCAAGTTTCGTCAGTATACGTTCATAAATAAGCAAGATATACAATTTTTTCTTTTCCTCCATAAGAATAACATTAGACAACGTACTGTGTTTAGCACTTTCAATATCTCGGTAACCAATTGACGTAGAGAAATGATCAAAATACCAAATTGTGTGTTATTTTAAGCTGAATCGAATGGGAAAAACTAAAATTTGACTATTTCCAAAATTATATGTAAAAAATTCGAAAAACCCATTTTTGGGGTACAAAACCCCCCCAAAATACCCCTTCGGATAGAGTGTTCTGGCTGGTTTTCGAACTTAAAGTCATAAATGTTGCTTTACACGTTTATACCAAATTTCATCGAAATCGGATAATTTTTACGAGAGTTATCGTGCTCACGGACATATATATATATATATATATATATACAGTTTCGAACGAATGGTTTTTTTGGGGTCTGGGGACCTCAAAACGAAAAGTTATCATGGTCCCGGGCCTAGGTCTTACCATGCCGACTACGGTAATAGCTTCTTCCCTATAGGGGAAATTCGCTAAAAACTATGGCAGTTGTGTGTACTGCATTCTGTGTTTAGCCCGTGGAACTTCTACGAAACATGTTCAGCCGTTTGTATTTTCATCAGCTCAAACAAAAATGAATGTCCATAAGGAATACATGGGAACTTGGAAGTCCCGTGGGGCAGAGCCCTATAGGATTTTAAAAACGAAAATTGGCATTTGTGTTTATTTGGTATACAAGGCAAATTCCTGTAAATTTTCATGCCAATCGGTTTATTAGTTTTTGAGTGATTGAGAAACCCACATCAGACAGACAGACAGACATGTTTATATATTAGTAAGGATAATGTATTATGCATTTATACTAAACATTATTGCGTGTTGTTGGCGAGCGTTCACGGTGATGGACCCCGAAACAGCGGAATGACAGCAGTTCAGTGGAAACAAACATGTTACTCGGTGACAATCAGTTTACTCGTAAACTATTCCCGGATTAAAATCCGTCATCTGAGGCCCACATTTGATCATTTACTAAAATTAATAAACGGTATCAGGAAACTGACACATACTTTCTCCCTTTTAGCCCAAATTTAATGAATAAATTACTTTTTATTTACTACATATAGAATACAAAGCACGGTCGAATGTACAGACAATCTTGTAAACAAGTTGTTTAAAAAACACCCGCCCAAATCCCTGCTTTGGAGGCACTACGGAATCTATTCCTACACTCGTGGTTTTAAGAGGGGAAATTCCCCTATCCCCCCCAGGGTTATTAAGGGGCAACATATTTCGAATTTCCTCTGTTGGTCAATGCTAACTTGACAAGCATATCAAGTTTGAATGAAATTTATTCGTAAGTAAGAGCGAAATGGTAATTTTTGTGTTCCCCATAAGAATAACATTGGACAACGTACTGCGTTTACTGCAAAATCAAAATTCCAATTTTCTCCACAACCAGCAATCGTAGAATAGTAATTCAAAATACTAAATTATTTAGTTTTTTGAGCTCTTTTTAATGGTGAATAGTAATATTTTTTATGTTTTTGTTTTTTATGAAAAATCGAAAAAACTGAATTTTTGATGTTTTAAGTACTGTAATTTCTGAACCCGAATTTTTACAGACATGCGGGTGGTGTAATTTTGTTGGAAAACTAAAGTTCTGCAAACGACTAAAGTTTAATCAACATCGTTAGAGCCGTTTTCGAGAAATTTTGATTTTTCATGTTTTTTGGCGGTTTTTGGGAGATAATTACCCTTAAAAATAAAAAAATTCAAAAAATGAAAAACGCCTGGAGATATCGTGGATTAGTACCTACATACCAAATTTCATAAAAATCGGCCCATTGGTAAGGGCTCTAGCCCTGAACACATCCACACACACACACACACACACACACACACACACACACACACACACACACACACACACACACACACACACACACACACACACACACACACACACACACACACACACACACACACACACACACACACACACACACACACACACACACACACACACACACACACACACACACACACACACACACACACACACACACAAAGACAGACAGACATCACGTAAAAACCACTTTTTTGGGTTCAGGGAGCACCAAAACGAATATTCCCCCGAACAGCTCAAATTCGAAAATGTTGACGAAAACAATACTCTATCCATATACTACGTATAGGGGGAGAAAGTAAAAATGATAAAGCCATTTAAACTTAATAGTGTATAACACCTAATGCTGGTAATGAGATTAATCTTGAATTTGATCTTTCTTTTTGTATTCAAATCTTATGGAGTCTAGTAGTTTTTGTTATAGTAGAGAGCTTTGATAGTGATTATAATCACCACGCTTGATTCGGTAATCTGATAGAATTAAATTACATACTTAGATGAAGAAGCAATTCATCATAAAGGATGTATATACATTTCAAAAGTATGGTGGCTTAGATAATTTTTTTATCCATTTTATTTCATAACTTAAAACTTTTAAACCAAAATTGTGTTATAAATCCCGATTAAGGATAGAGAGGACAGAGAGAGAGTATACCCCACAAGTTTGGACAAATATGTCCTTACTAATCTACATAACGTCCTCCATTATATTACACTTAATCAGTTAAAGAGATAAAAAAACTCGTATTTTGTGGTATCCTCACCTGCCAAGATTTATTTTGTGCCAGCTGTTATTTTCATCTTACAGAAACAATTAATTTACATAATATATTACACATATATTTCAAGGTACACATATATATTTCTAGGTAATTTTAACCTGCTTTAAAAACATAGAATACTTTACACTGTCTACACTGCTTGTCCTTTGATCTGCCTTTTATTATTCTTAATTTTATAGGCATCAATTTTTAATACTATTTTCCATCTATGTTGTAAGCTTATACAATTACTAAACTTAATTGATCACCTTTGAAAATCAAAATTATAAAGTTGTTCAATAAACATATATTTATTCTTTTGATATATATTTTTAAAATATAATGTATTAAATGTTAAACAATTTAATCTGTCTTAGAATTCCTAACTGTCCTTCATTATCATGTTAGCTTTATTTAGGGAAAACACCGATATGAAAACAGATACACTTATAAACTAAATAAGTGAAGAAAAAAAACCAATGGTGATTCTTATATGTAATTTCTCATTCCGCTGGGAAAGGGAACGGCGTGTGTTGATAGCTCAGCTGATAAGACTCACGAGGCTGACTGTAACTCCCTGGCATGACGGTTCATCAATCATCTACTTCTAAATTGTCTCATTCTGCTAGCGAAACATTTGACCACGCTCATTCTCGCGTTTAAGTATCAAATAAAAAATATAAGTTGTTAGTAAATATATGTTGTATCAGATGTAATTATAATTTACAAATTTAGCTTTACATTTATTTGTACAACTATAATGGATTTTTGATAGACGATTTTAATATGGAAGTATTTAGGGCGCGTTTCCATTTAGATTTGAAAAAAAAACTCTTTGAATATGGCGTTTAAATTATTTTGAGATATTCTTACTGTTATTTGTAGGAAATTTGGCAATCTTTAAGAATATCTACTTTGAGTTTTGTCAAATCAAATTTCTTTATTCCTATGGAAAATGGAAATAGATGGTACAGTAGATTAGTACATCGAACAGTGATGGCAGATGGTCAGTGGTCAATTTCCCTACGGCTTTCACGTTTTAAATAGAAAATATATTTACTTATACAATATTGTAAAACTAAATTTAATTACCCGACTATTTTGACAGTCATTGGAAACTCTATTGAAAGATTTTTGGAATTAGTTATTAAGAAGGTATTTTTTACAATAAATAGATTAATAATGGTTTATCGTGACAACTACATTTGATATTTTATCACTTTGTATTTCTTAACAAATATCTCTAGACTAAAAAGATGGAGTAACGCATAGAAAATTTGATTAAAAAGCAAAGAAAATATATAGGCGTAGCGGATTCGCTGGACGTATAAAGAAAGGAAATCTATGGATAAAGGAATCTATTCCATTCGCAATGTAGTGGAATGGAAATGAGACAATAAAATTCACCTATTATAAAGATAAGAATTGCAAATTCTTTAATTTACCATGTAAGAAAAATACGAGCCAACCGAGTACTGTAAGACTACAAAGAGACGTGCAAAGTGAATTCGCACATAACAATAATCCACTCTGTAGATAAAGTAAATTGGGCGAAACGTAAGTGATAAACTATAGTAGTGAGCGAAGCGGATCCATTGAGAAGATGTTGGGGCCTTTACAATGTCTCGTCATCCCCTCTTTTTGGGATTGTCGGGGAGAAGGGGTAACCGGGGAGTTGCGAGCGCGCCCACGGCCGAACAGGTCGCACATTATGTTCTAGGAGACTATTTGTACTTTTTAGTTTTAACATCACAATAAACAACAGATTTACAGTTACATAAACGATTTTTATTACAATTTATTAGTACCTCATAGTCGGAAGTTCATTACCAGTGCTTTAATTACAATCAGTGACTATTACACATAAATACAGTCCACTACAGACAGTTCGCTAAATTGAAATCGCGAACATAAAATTGATCCACACGAGCCGGATACAACCGCGAAAAGTAGTAACACACGTACTCATTATATTAACAGTGCAGTGCCAAATATCGTGATTGCTCAGTGGAAGTTTTGAAGCTGGAACTTCGCACCGGTCAAAGTCGATCTTGGAGGAGGTGCAGAGCCCAGCCCTTAGGACAAAGGGTGACATCCGTCAATTCGTCACGGTGCCAGCCCCTCAGCCAAGCCGCCCAAGTGACGCAAGACAACAGCCCCAGCTGACAACAATAGCGAGGGTGAGTGACCAGTTTGTCAATGGCCCTGCTGTTTCTCACTGCCCCGACAGTCCTTGTTTACAAACAAACCTTCATTCATTCCATACTACATGTCCTGATATTATTCTAGATCACTATTACTCATTATCTAATTTTTCCCGTAGCCTCATTTAATTACAAGAATATATGACATAAAAGAATAAAAATGACAGAAGAAGTAAAACATTTGACTAATAAGCGGGGACAGATCAAGGCAAAAATAACTCGTTTTCAAACATTCTTTGATAATCCCACTAATCAACAGAATATTGCAGAGCTCAAAGCTCGATTGAGCAAATTAGAGGAATGCTGGGGAGAATTTGAATCAATTCAGGAAAAAATTGAACTTATTGTCGAAGATGTAGACCATAGCATTGAACGTGACTCATTTGAGTCACTGTATTTCAGTTTGCTTTCCAATGTGCAACAGCATATTCTGGACAATTCACAGACAACCTCGAACAATTCGTCCAATTCTGTTTCAAACCCATCGAGTTCTAATAATTCTCAATCAAACAATATTTCTGTTAAGTTACCAACAATTAATCTGCCAACATTCTCGGGGAAATATGAACATTGGGTGTCCTTTTTTGACACATTCAACGCTCTAATTGACAAGAATGAAAATTTAAGTGAAGTGCAAAAACTACATTATTTAAAGGCTTCTCTAGTTTACGACGCAGCTAAGGTTCTTTCCAATTTAGAACTCACATCCACCAACTATAAAATAGCAATAGATATTTTGAAGGAACAGTATGAAAACACCAGATTAATAGTTCAGAACCACATTAAGTGTTTATTTGATCTACCACAATTGCAGAAGGATTCACCTGCTATTTTAAAACAGGTAGTCAACACAGTTCAAACAAATCTACGGGCACTTGAGAGCCAAGGTCAACACACTGAGTATTGGGATCAAGTAATCATTCATTTAATCACAACCAAATTAGACACTTCAACACACAGAGAATGGGAGCTAACCACAACTCCAAACGAGCTATCTACTCTCAAACAATTAACTGATTTTTTACAAAAACGAGTCCAAGTTCTTGAAAACATCCAAAAGGCACACAGCCGCCAGTCAACTCCTCACAACGACAAAACGGCACATACACAAAATAAACATCACACCAACTACACATTTAGAGCAAAATCAAATTTCTCCAGGCAAGAACAACAATGTGGTTTCTGTTACGGGAAACACTTGATTTTTCAGTGTGAAAACCTCAAGTCTGCACACTCCGGTGAACGTATCGCAAAGCTGACAAAAAACAACATTTGCATTAACTGTTTAAGTTATGGACACAAGGTGGAAGATTGCTACTCCAAAGGGTGTAAAACTTGTGGAAGAAAGCACAACACGTTGTTGCATATCGTTAGCAAGCCTGCTAATATACAACACACAACGAAACAAAACTCTGCACCTCCTAGAGATGCCTCAACATCCCAATCATCCTACACGGTAGCTTCCAGTAGTGTTCAGGATGTATCTGACGTACTCTTGTCAACTGCTGTTGTTGATCTGATTAGCCCTCAAGGAAATAAATTAACATGCAGAGCTTTCCTTGATAACGGTAGCCAAAGTAGTTTTTTAACTGAGGCTGCTTGCCAAAAACTTGGGCTTAAAAGGGAGAAGACATCAATTTTAGTCACTGGCATAGGACAGACCTCAACACATATAAGACACAAGGTCAACGCAACACTACAGTCCAAAACCAGTGATTACAACGTAGCCGTAGACTTCTTTGTTCTTCCAAAAATAACAAATTTACTCCCTCCAAAACGCATTATTACAAATTCTTGGAACATTCCTAACCACGTACAACTGGCAGATCCTAAATTTTACGAGCCCAATAAAATCGACATTTTATTAGGTCAGGAACTTTTCTTTGACATTTTGTCAGAAGGGAAACTCACCAACCATGGTATGCCCATCCTGAAAAACACAACATTAGGCTGGGTAATTGGTGGTCGAGTAACCGACTCGAAACTCAATCATAGCACCTCATGTCACTTGAGCGTTTTGGAAAGGCTGGACCACCAACTTCAACAGTTTTGGAAGATGGAAGAACCCACGCCAAAGAGGCCGCTTCTAAGTAAATTTGACCAAAGTTGTGAAGATCAGTACATTGACTCAGTGCAAAGAGGTGACGATGGAAGGTATATAGTAAAAATGCCAGTCAAGAAAGATGCCGAGCAACTAGGTACCTCTAAACAAACAGCTATCAAACGCTTTCTTCAAGTGGAAAGAAGACTAGCCAGAGATAAAGAACTACAAAAAGACTACAAAACCTTCATAAACGACTACGAAGAGCTTGGACATATGGAACCAGTAGACAATACTGCCAGCACGCCTGAATTCTACCTGCCCCACCATCCAGTGTTAAAGGAGTCTAGCACTACAACCAAACTGAGAGTTGTGTTTGACGCTTCGGCCAAGACATCAACGTCATTAAGTTTAAATGATACACTTATGGTAGGCTCTACCGTACAAGATGATCTGGTTTCCATACTTTTGAGATTTCGCATGCATGTATACGTCATGACAGCTGACATTGAGAAAATGTATAGACAAATATGGGTCCACCCATCACAAAGAAATCTCCTAAAAATAATTTGGAGAGAAAATGACGCTTCAGACCTTCAAACATTCAGGCTCAAAACAGTAACATACGGCACGGCATGTGCTCCATACCTGGCCACCAGAACACTAAACCAACTTGCCATTGATGAGCAAAACACATTCCCAAAAGCAGCAAATGTTGTTTTCTCCGACTTTTACGTCGATGATTTGCTTAGTGGAGCAGAAAGCCTCGATGAGTGCATAAAACTTCAGACTGATATAATCAACCTTTTAGGAAGAGGAGGTTTCAACTTAAGGAAATGGAATGCAAACCATGACAACTTGTTACAAAATCTGCCTCCTGATATGAGAGAGAGACATCCGCAAACAGTACCAACAGAGAATTCAACTAAGAAAGCACTAGGCATTCTGTGGGACGCTACGGAAGACAGCCTACAATTTACATTCAATAACGGCCAACATAAATTAACAACAAAAAGAACCATCTTGTCACAAATTGCAAGCTTATTTGATCCTTTAGGTTTATTATCACCTATTGTTATTAGAGCTAAGATTTTCTTCAAGAATTGTGGAAGTCTGAAATAACATGGGATGAGAAAATCCCAGCCCACCTGGAAAACAAATGGCGTTGCTTTCAAACATGTTTAAGGACCATCACCAACATACAAGTACCTAGAAGCGTAAAAACCGAGTCAGAGGGTACATTAGAAATCCATGGTTTTTCAGACGCCTCGGAGAGAGCATTCGGTGCTGCACTGTATATTAGACACGTCACGAACAACAAAACAGTAACTGTCCGTCTTTTATGTTCAAAATCTAGGGTAGCGCCAGTAAAAACTGTATCACTGCCTAGATTAGAGCTTTGTGGAGCTTTATTGTTGGCCGAACTTATGGACTATGTCAAAAATGCAATCAAACACAGCATATCCAAAACAGTGTACTGGACAGACTCCAGTATAGTTATCTCTTGGCTAAACTCACATGCAACAAGATGGAAGACATTCGTTACAAACAGAGTTGCGAAAATTCAAGACTTAACAATAGCAGAAGATTGGAGACACGTAAGAAGTGAAGACAACCCAGCAGACTTAGTGTCTCGTGGCGCAAATGTCACCGAACTGAAAACATCAGAGCTGTGGTGGTCAGGCCCAGAGTGGCTAGTAAGGGACGAGCAACACTGGCCGATGTTTCCTCATTTTGATCAAGACATAATTCCAGAAGAAAAGAGTACCACTAAAATAGCCGCTGCTGTAGTAAAAGAAGAAAATATTTTTACTTCCTTAGTTAACAAGCATTCCACGTTAGAACGCCTTCAACGGACAATGGCTCATTGCCTACGGTTCATACACAACTGCAGATTTTCACACAAGAAACGAACAGGACCGTTAACACCAGAAGAGCTTTCATCATCACTTCAACGACTAATACGACAGGAACAACAAACATTTCTCAAGGATGATATACTAAGCTTACGTACAGGGCACCAAGTTAAAAAGAAAAGTAAACTAGTTCCATTAAAACCATTTCTAAATTCGGATGGCGTCATTTGTGTCGGAGGACGCCTTCAAAACTCACAAGTAGGCTTCAATCAAAAACACCCCATACTGCTACCATCAGAATCTCATCTGACACGGCTAATTATTAGAAGTGAGCACATTCGCCAAATGCACGCTGGACCTCAAGCCCTTCTAGCAGCGGTACGGCGCCAATACTGGCCACTTAACTCTAGAAACATAGCACGAAGAATTGTACACAAATGTGTGCAATGCTTCAAAGCCAAGCCCAAATGGCTACAGCCAGAAATGGGAAACCTCCCAACTAGTAGGACCACTCCTTCTCGTCCTTTCACAAATACGGGAATTGACTACTGTGGCCCAGTGTACATAAAATCTGGTTTAATGAAAAACAGCAAAATTGTGAAGGGCTACATATCTATATTTGTTTGCTTTGCCACCAAGGCCATCCACTTAGAGTTAGTATCAGATATGACTACTGAAACATTCTTAGCAGCTTACAAGCGTTTTATTTCCCGAAGAGGGATATGCATGAATGTGTACTCCGATAATGGCACTAACTTCGTTGGAGCAAATAATGAACTACAAGAGCTACGAAAACTATTTCTCGATCAGTGTCACCAGAAGAAAATTATCGATGCAACTTCCATACACCAAACTAAGTGGCATTTCATGCCGCCAAAGGCACCACATTTTGGTGGTCTTTGGGAAGCTGGAGTCAAGTCAGTCAAACATCATTTAAGAAGAGTAGTTGCTAACGCTAACTTAACATTTGAACAATATTATACAACGTTAACGTTAATAGAGGCTTGTCTTAACTCCCGACCTCTTACACCTCTTTCCACAGATCCTACCGATCCCATGCCATTGACACCTGGTCATTTTCTCACAGGAGATGCGCTAACAACCTTGCCAGAGCCCGACTTCACTTCCATTGCGACCAACCGCCTGTCACACTGGCAGCGCATCCAACAGCTGACTCAACATTTCTGGAAGCGATGGTCGGTCGAGTATCTAACACAATTACAGCAGCGTCCAAAGTGGGCTTCGGGAACAGTCGATATCCAACCGGGCCAAGTAGTGGTGATGAGGGAGGACAACTTACCACCGCTCAAGTGGGTGACAGCTGTTGTGAAGGAACTTCACCCTGGATCCGATGGACACACCAGAGTAGCAACGGTGCAAACGACCAAGGGACAGATGAGGCGACCGGTAAATCGCCTTTGTGTTTTGCCGACCAATGTATAAGTGTAAATATTCCACTCAAGGTATTACAACTGAAGTGAAAGGGTAATTATTTACTGTTGTGTGTTGTATGAGTTATACTATTTACAAATATTTACAATTTTCTTTTCTCTTGCATTCACTAATGCAGCTTCATATTTAGTTGATTTGTTTGTACATATGAATTGTTTGCATAGCAATTTCTAACATCTTCAGTTGTAATATAATTTCGATACATTTGTTCAACTTGTAACTATCGATTCATTTATCTTACAATTTCTTAACTTCTACATTGAGAAATATTATATTTTATTATTTTATTGCCAATTACCAATTAAATTACTGTGTATATTTCCCATTTTTGTTGTTGACATTTGACTGACATGTTATATTGTTTGTGTTTTTGTATAGTTAATTACTTTGATCCTCGAGAGATCTTAATTTTGATTTTTGTATTGTTTATTCCTCTAATATGTTTTATGTTACATTACCATGTTGTAAATAACTTATTGAGTAACATTTCCAAGTATCATTTTTTGTTGTCTCTCGTTTTGAAAGTAACCTTTCAAGGCGGGCGGCAAGTTGGGGCCTTTACAATGTCTCGTCATCCCCTCTTTTTGGGATTGTCGGGGAGAAGGGGTAACCGGGGAGTTGCGAGCGCGCCCACGGCCGAACAGGTCGCACATTATGTTCTAGGAGACTATTTGTACTTTTTAGTTTTAACATCACAATAAACAACAGATTTACAGTTACATAAACGATTTTTATTACAATTTATTAGTACCTCATAGTCGGAAGTTCATTACCAGTGCTTTAATTACAATCAGTGACTATTACACATAAATACAGTCCACTACAGACAGTTCGCTAAATTGAAATCGCGAACAGAAGAGTTAAACAAAAAGGATTGGCTTTGCCGAACATGAAAGAATAAGTTATTTATTATAAATAAAATATTTTTGCGGATATTTTCCATCACTGATTAAATTTCTAAACGTCCAATTAAATTGGCTGGTTAAATTCTGAATTCCCGCAGTAATTTACTAAATAACATAAACTCAATGTCACCAACAACCAATTTTAAGCAATGTTACAAAGGAATAGCGAGGGAACGCGGTGAATATTCTTACTACGTGAAAAAACAAACACTCTCCATCCAAACACACAGCTTTATCATCCAAGGCATACTCCATATTTAAGGGGTAAACACCATACATCAACAATATTTTTAAACCCCCTTTCACAATATTATGACGTTAAATAATAATTAACAAAACCATCGGAAAATACAGGCTAGTAATTTAGAGCTTTTAACGGAAATTATACATATTCTGATTACATTTGTACACTACATAACATTTTTAAGTATTCAAATTTGTTTATCGTAATTATAAAGTTTTATTTATATACAAACCTATTCCCTTAAAAAATATTAAATATTTTCATATTCTGTTAAAAAACCACTGAAAGCTAATGCTAATTGCTAATGACATATTAAATTCTAAAATATATTAATGATTTATTTCCAGAAATAAGTTGCAAACTGATATTTATAAAATGGCTTTATTTAGTTATGTAACATTTATAACATGTAACATGTAACATTCTTCGAGGTGTTGTAAACTATTAATTGCCTTAACAAGAGTGTAAAGAACTGAACTGTTGATAGAGCATCCCGCTTCATCGAGTGGGCATCAAAGACAAACAGCTATCTGCAGATCAAACACAGTTGTGTGCGAGTGTAGCAGAAACGCGTCTAATATTCTCTTTACCTTTCCGATCCCTTTAAGAATCTCCCATCACAACCAAATCCCTAAAGGATTATTTGTACCAAGTTGAAGATGTAGCCTATATTGTGTTACAAATTTACTAACTTGCTGTATTTAACAATTCGTTGGTAATTCCATAGAAAAATATTCCAGGTTTATTTTTCTATGGTAATTCTCTGCTACATTATCTTTCGTCCAATTTTTCTTGCAAAAGAATAATCATGTGATGATTTTATATAAAAACTCAACAGTTCAAACAAATCATGATTACATAATTAATCAGGAAAAAGTAAAACAAGTTTCCTAACAGAGTTTTGACGTTTGGTATACTATCTTTTCTATATATTATTAATACGATAGGGTTTTTTTCTTCACAGTCATGAATCGATAACGGCTGGACGGATTTTAACGTTTAAGGTGTAAAATTGAAGATGTTTTTACGTATATTTGCCAATACGTCTCAGAATTTTTAGAAAAGGCATCACTTAAATACAGTAAAGGGATGAATTTTCGGAACAGTGGCGTTATCCGACGGCGCGGCGGAAGTCTAAACTACGTGTTGATTGAAAGTACGTTGTGATAATCATCCGTTTTAATATCAGATGTTTTGTTATGTTTGTTTAAAACTGAAGTAACCTTTCGTTGAGTACAGCCTTGTTCGGATTCGAGCAAGAGGACAACTAGTAACTATAAAAGGTAAAGCCCTGGCTGACTGACTCACTGACTAACTTGACTCACTCATCACTCATCATGTAGGAATAGAGCTGAAATTTTGTACACTGATTCTTTAGGCATAAAATAGAACAACTAAATGGTTTTCATCCTGATCTGACCTTGGGGCTCCGCCAGAGATCCCGACAAAGTTCCCATGTATTTCTTATGAATATTCATTTTTGTTTGAGCTAATGAAAATACAAACAGCTGATTCGTAGTAGTTCCACAGGCTAACCACAGAATGCAGCACACACAACTGTCATAGTTTTAGCGAATTTCCCTTATAGGGAAGAAGCTATTACCGTAGTTGGCATGGTAAGACCTAGGCCCGGGACCATGATAACTTTTCGTTTGAAGTCCCCAGATGCCAAAAACACCATTCGGTCAATACTGTATATATATATATATATATATATATATATATTTTAACAAAGTACCCTTTTTTTATAAAAACATTTTTATTTCAGACTGACATGTTTCGTGCGCTTAGGCCTAACATCTTACAATATATATATATATATATATATATATATATATATATATATATATACATACCCCGTCGCAGCAAACCTGCGTACTCAGCGAATTGCCAATGCATAATATATGTCTTAATACCGCCTAAAAGCCGCATACCAAGTTCCATAAAAATATATTCACAAATAAGCGATGTATACAATTATAATTATTCTTCATAAGAATAACATAGGGGATGAGTACATAGGTTTACTGAAACAAGGAACATAAACAATTGGTTTCTATGCAAATATTAATATAACTCAACTATGTGAAGTATACCTAGTTTCATCAATATACATTCATAAATAAGCGATATATCCCATTTTGATTTTCTCCATAAGAATTACATGGGGGATGAGTACACAGGTTTGCTGCATCAAGGAACGAAAAAAATGGGTGTTTAGGCAAATATCAATATAACTCAACTAGGTGAAGTTATATAAAAGGTTTTATTAATTTATGTTCATAATTAAGGGAGACATAGCATTTCAATTTTTCTCCATAAGAATAGCATGGGGGCTGAGTACGTAGGTTTGCTGCTACGGGTACCTTTAGCGAAAATTCTTTTTGATCAAATACCAATAGACCACTACCAGATAATGCCGTATACCAAGTTTCGTCATTATACGTTCATAAAGAAGCGAGATATAATTATTTTCTTAGTACCTGGGGGGCCGAGCTTGCAAGCAAGCAAGCAAGCAAGCAAGCAAACCTTACTCATATTAGAGTATAGGATAAACTCAATTGTCTTTATTACACAGTATTTTGTTTTGAAAATATCTAAAGATAACTATTTCAAAAATGAAGAGAATTAAGTTTCGATAAATAAAAATAAATTTCCTAAAAGCTATAAACATCATTCTCCTGTTTGGGAAATGGAGATTTATATTCATTTTTGAATGGATTAACCATACTTGGACAGCTTTTTACTATTTTTAATGGTGTACTTACAGCCTGAGCAATCCTATTTTGTCAGAAGTGTGACCCGTATCGCCGATTAAGGCATCATCAGACGTACACACTACACATAACTAATAGTCATTACACAATTCCGACGAGATAGGATTGCTCGGGCTGTAAGTACACCATTAAAAATAGTGAATTCAGCAATCCCGTAACCAGATCTTTTAAAGATACCTTTTAACTCTAAAAGCTTGAAGGCGTTCCTTTGTGGAATTCTGGTCGGGAAAATCTTGTTACTTGCACATTACAACTAAATTTACCAAAAGTTGTACTTTTATCCTATGTCATGAATGATTATTTATACAACAAAATTAAAAAATGTCGTTATTACATAATCATTACTAACAACATATTCTGATATATTAAAAGTCAAGACGCGTTTTACAGTTACAAAGGAAATCAGTGAGGAATACTAATGTTAAAGAATCTGCGGTATAGAATGTGCGTGATAAAAAAACACAAATGATTTACAAAACATATACATTATTTTCAGAAACAATAAAAGGAGTTGTTTCAATTTCGTAATTTAAAAAATATAGCTGTAATAAAATGGTTAATGTTAAAGAGTTATATAACTATACACAGTTTGTGCCATAATTTTGTATTGACAAAACTAATTGATTAAAACGTTAAAGCAAATTTGTTTAAACTAATACGAGTTCGCACGCAGGACGCTGACGTGAGGGAAGTGAATTTAGGGAATTAAAAACTATAACAAATCAAATAATGGGTTTTAAAAAAACACTAGTGCCATTTTTTTGAAATTGGAAAAAATTCCAATTTTTGGCTTTTCTGAATATTGTGCATTATAAGATTAGGGCAAATTGAATACAGTGAAAGTAGATAATCACCTTTGTGGGGGTGATAACACTATGAAAATCAGCTTTTTCCAATGTAAAATTGCCATAATACAACGTAGTGTGTTTAGCAATTTACAATTTCTTCAATTACTTGGTGAGCAGTTGTGCCAGAATGATGAGGGAGAGCTTAAAATTGGTTTTATATTTTCGTTATATTTTGTTATATGCCATTTTAAATCGCGGTCTTTTTAACTCAAAATTTGAATATTCAAAACCCCCAAAAAAACGGGGTTAGGGTTTACCTATTGTTTGACCAAAGAGCTTGTCCAAATGATTATAAAACATAATGTTCCCACCAAATGTAAAGTAAACAAATTAAGCCAAAAATGTGACCGCTAGAGTGTAAACGCACACTAACATGTAAATTTAGCAGTGATATACATATACATTTTAGTGACTCCCTAAAATGTGTTCAGGGCTTACGTTAATGTTAATGTTATCAACGTTATCTGCGCTATGGTGGTCCCAGGCTTAAGTTTTACCGTTCTCATCATACTAATAGCTCACTTTTCCATAGAAAGTTCGCTAAGAAGTGTTTTTAAGGCTTGTTTGCAATGTGATAGTTAGTTTTACATTAAGGAAGTGACATTAATCGTTTAAATTGTAACCAAGAATTTAATAAATTAATAATCATTATGTTAAATAATAATACTAATTAATAATTTAATAAATTGTTAACGAGATATTCAGATGAGCTCCATTGACATCAGCATGAAACAGCTACTTAAATCTAAATAAATGTAGTTCGCTTGATTTGAAAATAAGTTTAATAATGAAACGCCTAACATTGGTAAATGGAGCGATATTTGTTTCTCTGAATGCTACGTAAACTTCAGCATCAGCCTGGACTGCTCAGTGACATTTGCTAATCGCTGAACCAACACTTCTCTGATTCCAGGCAAATGTCGTCGTTTGTTTACTTTCTACTCCAATATTGAAAACCGAAGTTGTCATATTTGTTGCTCGACTGAAAAGAGAATACGGTGTGGGATACTCCATGATTTTTTTATGTTTGTCTTTCTGAAGTCAGGATGTGAACAAAAACAGAGACCACATAATGGCCCGATTTAAAAAAAACTTGGTTTACAGATATCAAGTGGTAAAACCTATTTCTGTTATATTTTGCATCTCAAATTGTGAAGTTTATACATTAAGGGCTCCAGTTACGAACGATTTTGCATTTATATAGGCCTACTTATAAACTCAACTTTTGTAGTTGAGTATTTTGTCGCTCTTTAAAATTAACCATAAATCAACGATATCGGGTAATAAGTTGAGGACGGACGGTATTTGAAAATTAACATTCACCTTATGGGGGAAACAGAATCACGAAACGTTTCGTGGCTACATTAAGCATATTATCTTATGTAATTTATTTTACTAGCTGATATGCCCGTGCTTCGCAACGGGGTGACAATTATAAGTAGAACAATTGTAAACAGAACCATGTCAGTCTGTAGTTATAGTCTGTAGAATAATCCTTATAGCAGCTGTTTATTTAAATGAATTTAATAAGAATAAACGGTATCAGGAAACTGACACATACTTTCTCCCTTTTAGCCAAACTTTAATGACAAAAATATTTGTTATTTACTAAATATAGAATATGAAGTATAGATAAATGTACAGAAAATTGTCTAAAATAGTTGTTTTTAGAAATATCCACCCAAATCCCTTTTTTGGAGGCACTATAGAGTCCGTTGCTACACACAGTGGTTTTGAGAGGGGAAATGCCCCCTTGCCCTCCCAGGGTTAAATAGCAACATATTTCGAACATCCTCTGTTGGTCAATGCTAACTTGACCTGCATATCAAATTTTAATGAAATTTATCAGTAAATAAGAGAGAAATAGTTATTTTTGTATTCCCCATAAGAATAACATTGGACAACGTACTGCGTTTTCCGCTAAATGCAAATTTCAATTTTCTCCGCAACTAGCAATCGTAGAATAATAATTTAAAATACTAATTTATTTAGTTTTTGAGCTATTTTTCATGGTGAATAGTAATATTTTTTAACATTTATGATTTTTTATGAAAAATCAAAAAACTGAATTTTGGATGTTTTAAGTCCTGTAATTTCTGAACCCGAATTTTTCCAGAAATGCGGGTGGTTTAATTTTGTTGGAAACCTAAAGTTCTACAAACCACTAAAGTCTAATCAAAATCGTTAGAGCCATTTTTGAGAAATTTGGATTTTTCATGTTTTTTGGTGATTTTGGGGGATAATTACCCTTAAAAATAAAAAATTCAAAAAAATGAAAGAAAACTACTGGATAGATTGAGGATTAGTACCTACATACCAAATTCCATAAAAATCATAGTTGAATATTTCCACTAACAACTCAAATTCGAAAATTGTTACGAAAACAATACTTTCTCCATATACTATGTATAGGGGGAGAAAGTAAAAATCACATGTGACAAAACCCAATACAACTATCCTTCATTTTAATAATATGGGGACTTGGATGTCCCGTGGGGCAGAGCCCTGAGGAATTTTGTAAGCAAAAATAGGCCTATAACACTCCTAGGTACATAGACAAGTACGTGTGCAAAATAGATAAAAGAAATAAAGTTTCATCAAAGTCAGTGCACCAGTTTCCCGTGAAAAGCGAAAAACCCTGTCCTTGAGCGTTACCGACAGACAGGCAGACAGAAGACAGACAGATATAAACTGAGAAAAGACTTGTTTTAGCTTCCCTAGGGTGTAAAACGTGAAAATATGCAAACATTTCATAATTCAAAGCAATGTACAGACAAAACTCTAATTTTATTTATACGTATACAGATGTAATACAAATTAGCCATTAGTCATTTTTTAAACCTGCAAAGTCTCAGCGGTACCGTTGATACTGCCATGTCCCAGGATGGTATGATATAAATGGCAGGCGCATTTTCTGGGAATTGTATTTTTTCGGTGGCCTAGGCCTACGCACAGCACGGGCGTATTTCGGCTTCATTGTAGTTGTCACTGCAATACTGATTAAGTAGACGTAAGGGTTTGTTTTATATGTGAGTGATTATACAAGTGTATTTGTTCAACCGTAAATAGTGTTGTTTGTTGTGGTAGTTGATTTTTAGCGAATTTCCCCTATAGGGAAGAAGCTATTACCGTAGGTCTCATGGTAAGACTTAAGCCCGAGACCATGATAACTTTTCATTTTGAGGTCCCCAGATGCCAAAAACACCATTCGTTCAAATTTTTATATATGTATATATATATATATATGTCCGTAAGCACGATAACTCTCGTAAAAAAGGTCCGATCTTAATGAAATTTGGTAAAAATGTGCAAAGTACCATTTATTTGAACGAGTTCGAAAACCAGATGAATCGCACCATCCGAAGGGGGGTTTTTGGGGGGTTTTGTACCCCAAAAATGAGGTTTTTGGGGTTTTCACATTTAATTTTGATTTAAATCCAATTTTATACCATTGAATTCAGCTTAAAAAAAACAAACAATTTGGTATTTTGATCATTGCTCTACGTCAATTGGTTACCGAGATATTGAAAGTGCTAAACACAGTACGTTGTCTAATGTTATTCTTATGGAGAAAAAGGAAAATTTTATATCTCGCTTATTTATGAACATAAACTGGCGAAATTTGGTATATGGCTTGATCTGGTTATGGTTTATTGTTGTTTGCACAAAAAACAATTTTTCGCCTATGGCTCCTGTAGCAGCAAACCTAGGTACTCGGTCCCCATGTTATTCTTATGGAAAATACTTAAAATGTTATATATCGCTTATTTATGAATGTATATGGATGAAACTTGGTATGTGACTTCACTAAGATGAGTTCTATTGATATTTGCATAAAAACCCATTATTTTGTGTGCCTTGTTGCAGCAAACCTGCGTACTCATCCCCAATGTTATTCTTATGGAGAATAATTAATATTTTAAATATCGCTTGTTTGTGAATACATTTCTAATGAATCCTGTTAAGTGTTATAATGTGTTATGTTATATATTCATTGGAAATTCGCTGAGTATGCAGGTTTGCTGCGACGGGGGTATTTTAATGTTACATTACTGGAATTTTGCAAAGTTATGTAAACCTAAAGAGAAATCAAATTAGAGATTTGTGTCTGTTATCTATCAGGGTTGAGAACTTGAGTACTGGATAAACCCGACATTATTTTCCTTTAAATATAACACTTCATATTAATATTTGATAAAATAAAATTGTTACAACTTTGTTTAGCTTTGATTAATAAACTATTTTTATGATTTTGAAATACTACAAAGGGATGAAATACAAACTCATATATCTGTCTATATCTATAAATACGAAATCCCGATCAACGCCCAGGCCAAACCATTGCATGCACCTAGAAGCACGAAATGGTGCCTACCTTTTCCGTTTTAAGTTTGCACAGAAGTACTCGACTGGTTTTAAGATTTGAATTTGTTGAGCTAAATCCTGCGAGATTCGACTTTTAGCGAATTTCCCCTATAGGGAAGAAGCTATTACCGTAGTCGGCATGGTAAGACCTAGGCCCGGGACCATGATAACTTTTCGTTTTGAGGTCCCCAGACCCCAAAAACACCATTCGTTCGAAACTGTATATATATATATATATATATATATGTATATATATATATATATATATATATATGTGTGTGTGTGTGTCCGTGAGCACGATAACTCTCGTAAAAATTATTCGATTTTGATGAAATTTGGTATAAACGTGTAAAGCAACATTTATGACTTTAAGTTCGAAAACCAGCCAGATCGCTCTATCCGAAGGGGTATTTTGGGGGGATTTTGTACCCCAAAAATGGGGTTTTCGAATTTTTTACATATAATTTTGGAAATAGTCAAATTTTATTTTTTCCCATTGGATTCAGCTTAAAAAAACACACAACTTGGTATTTTGATCATTTCTCTACGTCAATTGGTTACCGAGATATTGAAAGTGCTAAACACAGTACGTTGTCTAATGTTATTCTTATGGAGGAAAATAAAAATTTTATATCTCGCTTATTTATGAACGTATACTGACGAAACTTGGTATACGGCTTCATCTGGTTGTGGACCATTGATATTTGCTCAAAAAAACAATTTTTTACCCAAGGCTCCCGTAGCAGCAAACCTGCGTACTCAGCCCCATGTTATTCTTATGGAGAATAAGTAACGTGTTATCTGCCTTCATTATGAAAATAAATTAATGAAATTTGGTATGTGGCTTTACCTACATGAGTTATATTGATATTTGTATAAAACCCCATTTTTTTCTGTTCCTTACTTCAGCAAACCTGCATACTCAGCTGCCATGTTATTCTTATGGAGAATAATTAAAATGTCATAAATCGTTTATTTATGAATGTATATTGATGAAACGGTATGTGGCTTTATTTTGTATTAAGATACATATATATGCATTGGAAATTCGCTGAGTACGCAGGTTTGCTGATACGGGGGTATTTATTTAAACGACGAATCAAATTAGTTTTTTATCAAATGTTCTCCTTTAATGAACCATTAAAAAGAGAGAACGAGAAAACTCTCTCTTCTGACAAAGTTATGCAAGTTAAAAACTTCTGAATTGGTAGAGGTGATTTACTATATAAAAACTTACAAACGAGAAAGAGGTATTAAAACTTTAAAACTTTTTTCAAGTGCTGTTCGCTACAGCGTCAAGAAAATTTTAGTTGGTTAAAGTAGAGAAAAAAAGGAACTATTAAGAGAGATAATACCAATAATTTTGAAATAATTTATAAAAGTGCATGTATATGGTGTTTAACCATATAAGTTGTCCATCACACTGTTAACATTGTATTCACACATTGAATAAAACCATTTACTACAAATGACTTCAGTATTTATAGTCAATGATAAAACCCTTCAAAAGTAATAAGTAATAAGCACTAACAAAATTATAAATAAAAAAGTAAATAATTTCTTTATTAGCATGAGTAGTGGGCATTTGGGGCTTCTGGGCCAAGTGATTTATGGCTTCCGGTCACGTGACCGGAAGTGCTGAGTCATTAATTACGTCATCTGAGGCTGAGCCAGTGACGTAGGCGGTTTTGTGACGTAATGAGGGAAAGTTTAAAGGTCAAGGTCACGGGGAGGTTATTTAAAAAAAGTACTACCTCGCACGCGTAAAACTCGATTGTCATTCGATAGTTGTCATTCGATAAAATATAGAATGAAAACAATCGAATGAAGCAATCGAATGATACGAGTGTGAGGTAGTACTATTTCATTTAACTTTATTTTTTACTTTTCTTTTTATTTACAATAAGTTATGTTTATAATAATTTATGTTTACAATAGTTCCCCGTTGTTCGTTGTCATCGATGTTGTTGATCCGGACGAGTTGCGGTCATCACTTCGCTTTCTGATGAAAGACGGTAGATACTTCGATTCCTGCGCAGAGTCCATGTTGTTTTTTGATGCGTAAAGTTCCAAAGATAAATCGTAGCCGGACGCAATGAGAAGTCTTAACTCTTCATTAAAAACCTCGAGGTCTTGGAAAGTCGCCAGATGAATAGAGTCATAATGAATACACCTAATTTTGATGGACATTTCAACAGAGAGCTCGATGTACACTGGTCAAGAGCCGGAGGTGTACTGACTATTCGCTAGCTAGCGTTTTGGTATCAAACAAAATGGTGGGGGTAAAAGTGTGGTGGGGCGGAGCAGATGGCGGACGGCAGATGGCAGGCGGCAGGTGGCAGCTGGTGCGAGGCAGATGGTTGCTACTACATTCGCCGCCACAGTAATGCAATCCTTCGGCGTAATTCTTGTATTTTATCTTGTCGGTTCATTTGATACGTTTTACATCTACATATGCAATAGCTGAAACACTTGCACTTACGACAAGCTTTCCCGTCAACTTGATCGCCTGGTATTTTAAAACATTGTAACTCGCAACAATATGTCTTCAAATTGTTATCGAAAAATAAATTGTTCATAGGTGGCACCGACATGTTAGCTGCAGCGTGTGTTAGACAAGACTGAGACTAACTTCACTGCTCCCTCTCTTTTATACCTCTTCATAAGTTTACCCTGAATGAAAGTTCAAGGTCATCCATTTGAATTTTAAAAAAAAGCAACACAGCAGTATATAAAATAATATACTGCTGTGTTGCTGTTTTTTTTTTTATTTATTTTTATTTTTTTTATTTTTTTATATTTTCTTTATTAAACAAACATCTTACAATACAATAAGCTTAAGTCTAACATTGATGACTAGAAATACAAACAGAAAAATACAAACAAAGACATTATGTACAAGAATGCGTGATGTGCAGAGTGAGTTCCGTCGAGTTGTTGCCGCTTACACCGTGTGATATCAAATACAACGTCCCCGGTTGAATATCTCGCAAATCTTCATTTTGTAGCAGTTGAACAAATCGTTTTGGAAGAAATACTTGAAACTTCGGCTCATCTCCTGGAGTGAAAGGTCCTTCGCTCAATGAAACTAGAATTGCTTCTCCATGTGTGGTTTCCACTTTCTTGATGTTATGAATAATGTAGTGTTTTTGTTCTTTTAGTTCTGAACACTTTTTAGTTAGCAGAAGGTCGGATTTTGAATGAGTGTTGAATTGATCAACCAGTGTTTGTAGAAACTGTTGTGATGCCATCTTCGTCAGTGGTGGTTGTGGTGTCTTCTGTGATGTTGCCTCTTCGGAGTCTCGAATAATACTCGTGCTGGAGCGGTGCTGTCTCCTCGTATTTATAGGCCCCGCTACCCGCACCACATTTCTGTTCTCCGCTACCCCCACCACATTCCTGCGTTTGTTTCAAGTAAGCAGCCAAACGATACGCGTTGTACAATGCACAGTTTGTTTGGCCGTGTTTAAGATCTTTTTCAGCGACACAAATATTACCGAGATTAATGTTAAACTCCTTACTAATAGTTATATCGAAAACATCACCGTGCGTGTACTTTTGTATCCAGTTCTTTTTTTCTAATCCTCTTGTGTATATATGTGAATATTGTTTGCAAAAGTTAAACATAATACTGTGCAGATTACTGTAGCTTATAAATCCTTCATACCAATGTATGTGATGAAAGTAGTTTGTTATCCATTTGTTTGTACTTTTTGCTTTGGTGTTAAGTTTGTTAAAAGAAAAAGGAGCATCAAACATGAATGGGTAGGCTACAAATGTAAGCAAGTCTAAAATTACTAATTCCTTGATAATAAACCTATCATCATTATTTCGAAATGCTTGAAATTCTATTACACAAGGCTTTACACTCACTTCTTCATCCCCTCCGCTCATCATGGCACCTAGCGATCAACTAAACTGTTTTCCACACCACGGTAGGTTAAATACCAGGCCGTACAGTTGCAGGCGCGTTGGTGTATATTTAACGTGGGCACCGTCCCCAATAGGCCTACCCCACGTGTGTTCTTCTTTACTAAGTCAAACTTTAGTCTTTTTTAACTTCTTCTTCTTGTGTTTCGTTTTCTTCTTCTTCTTGTTTCTCCGTTTCTTCTTCCTGTGTTGTTTCTTCTGTAGCTTCTGTAGCGATTTCTACAAGTGGTTCAAAATCCTTTAACTTTCTCCACATGCAAACTTCATGAGGTATTCTATTAAAAATAGATGTATCCACAGGTCCGTACACGATGGTGCTATCAGGTTGTTTTTCCAAAGTATCGACCAAATATTCTTTAATAATAGCGCTTGCAAATACCAACTGTCTCATGTACCTTGTAATAGGTTCTGTTGCGTAGTTTAAAACGTAGAATTCTTCACGTGACAGTAGAATCTTATTTTCATGTTGAGTCAAGTCTCTAATTCGCACTTGTAGTTGTCCACGATGTTTAACAATATCGATTTCATTGTCACAATCCAAAAGTCGAATATGTGTTTTCCTTCCACACAAACTGTTAGTTAAATAACATTCTATTAAATGTACATGTTTCAAAAATGACTCCCAAGCATTTTGCGAAAATAAAACCTTTTTTGTTCCATGGTGTAGTATTACTGTAGGGGAATAATCCAATGACTTCATCAATCCAACTGATACACTTTTACTGATGCATGCTGAGATGGGGTAAAAGATTCGCAAAAAAACTTCAGTTAAAATGTGAGGAGGAATATTTTCTTCAACTTTCTTCTTCCTCTTTGGTACTACCTTTGATGGGTCTGCATTACTTTCCTCCTCTCTATCTCTTTTACCAAACTTTAAAAATGCAGTTATTTCCTTGATGATTTCTTCTTCACTAGTATTATCACGTTCCAATAACGGTGCTACCTCTGCATCACCTTGTACAACAGATGGAGAACTCATTTTGTAGAAGATGTTACCCATGCGACGATAGACAATCAACTGAAGACTGCATTGTTGCTCCGCTATTTATAGGTTAGCGACAGTGGCGGTGCCGGTGGTGGTACAACGTTTTACAATACTGTCTTTACAATACCGGTCAACGGTGTGTATGTAACAATTTTATCGTGCAAAATTAAACAATACGCAGATGTATTTGCAGGTACGTTTTCTTGAAATTCCATTTCTATTTTTATATCAACACTAGACGATTTTACATATTCATTTTGTTTGGAACAATCAATTACAACAATCGGAGCTTTCGATTCAAACTGTACGGGAGATAGTAGAGGTGTATTTGTTTTGCCGTAATATGAATTTTGGAACCTAGCGTACATATCGTATAAAACACTGTACCTTTTTTTATCAAAAGAAATATTAAAGTTGTCGTAGGGAAAGAATTGTGAATTCAGAAACACTTTACAGTTTGTTAATTTACAATGGTCAAATTCACCAGCATTTTCAGTTATTATACTTTTCTTCTTCGTTTGTAATCCAAATATTACATATCTCGCTTTTTCCAAATGAGTAGAAGTTTTTACAGTCCATATATGCCGTTGTGTTGTAGGTAAAACGGGGTATTCATGAAACTCCCAGCTTCTGAATGGCATTACAATGTCTCGATCGGATTTTAACTTTCTTAATAATGTAATCCTGTGTTCATCATTTAGTCGCACATGTGGTACTCTCCAAACAATCTTGTCTAATGTTAATTTCCAGTCTAAATTGGCATCAGTTGTTCCAGTAGCTGCTTTAATAATATCATTATCGTTTGATGATCTTAATAAAACTAGTTCTTGTTTTACATTTATTATTATTCTTCTGTAGTCTTCAGCAAATCCTAGGAGTAATCTTAAAGGTACGTAGAAATCAAAGTTTCCCGAAGAGTCAGGAGCGATTGTACTTTTGTCAGGTGCAACCCATCCTGCAACAGCTAACAGATTCTTCTCATTTGGTGTTAAAGATGCTAATCCTTTCAATGTACTGGAAATTCCAACCTTTTTTGTTGAATCGACTGTAACTCCTGAAATTTCATATCTAATCTCGTCAAACAAAAATGCCATAGGATTATTTATGAACGGAACAGTGGTTCCAGCAGTACCATCAGTTTTTGTTACTTTTCCTTCAATATATAAATAACTTTCGCATGGAAGAGTATAAATGTCTTGTTGTTGTATAGGAATCCTAATTTCATCGTTATTGTTTAATTTGGACGAAGCGTAAGGGTTGTGCGTGTGATATTCATTTTCCCATAAGGTCTCGTCGAATGTTGGACCCTGCGCTATATCCAGTATATCCATTGTTAATGACCTTTAATCCAATTTCTTCTAGAAAACGAATGTTGTCACTTGTTAATCCTTCTACAGCTGATAAGCTACTGACCTCTTTGCTGGTTGGCTCTCTCTTTTTAAATGATAACCCCATTGTCTAAGCGGATGATTTTATATGTATTCTTACAGTAATAGCTTCTCCTCTAAAGTCAATAAGGTTTCCGTCTTGATCCACTATGTTCAGCACGATGTCTGAAATGAAACTGGTGTTTAACGGTAGGTACACAAGGTTTTGAGGTTTTTCTACTATCTTGAAACCCGGTGCAACTGATGGGTAGAATGTGTGTAATATATGACGATTTTCTCCATCTCTGTAGGATCCTTGTATAATGTTACATGTAATGTCTATGCTATTAACTTTGATGATCGTCACAGTTTTATTCCCAGAATGAGTTTTATTAGGTTCTAATACTTTTGTTTCCTTAGAAAACCCCAATAAACTACCAATTGAATGTTCTTGACTAAAATCAATATAATACTTAGAAGTAATTTCGGCTTTCATTGTATTGTTATTGCCTTTTATCGTTATATTTTCTTTTCCCATATGTTTTTGTATAACTTCATTTATATTATCAATTTCATAAGCTCCTGTTGGTAAACCGAATTCTTCCAAAGCTGAATACTTTCCTTTATCATCTTTTGTCTTGTAATAATGTATTTTGTTATTAATTCCTTCACTAACGTTTGGAATAGAGTTATATGTTGTTAAATCCAATAATGCGGCTTCCCATAGTCTTCCTTTTTGCAAACGTAGCGCTGGAAACAGAATACTGCGCAAAGTACATGAGTTACCGGTTAATGACACTGTATACGAGGACATCTTAAAGTTGACTAACACTTTTAGCTAAAAAGTCTAAACATAAATGACCGCAAATGGATGTATCATCAGGTTGTTTTCTTGTATGATTGTAAAAAACATTTTCTGCCGCACGAAAGTATCGTTGAAGTTCTTTCGGTGGTGGAAGGTCTCCAAAACTGTCGAAATAATAAATGGTTTTACCAAGTTTCTTGTAACACACCCAATGAGTGCCTAATCCTTCACTATTATCCAAATTTACAATACCAGTCTCATTTTTCCACATTTTAACCGGTAATTCATCTTTCATAAATACTCCTCTAAAAAATGGGATTTTCAAACAAGAAGCATATGTAATCAGTTCTTCATTGGTTAATTCTTTGTTTTTAATTATTAATTGCTCTTTCTTATTTAATACACACGATACGGTCTTAGGTATAATCCTCCTCCCTTTTTTATCATTGACCATATTGTTGGTTTCTTTTTAGCTTTACCACTGGTAGATCGACGTTTTCTTCTGATATTACCTCCTTGTTTCTTAGCGGGTTTTTTCCCACGCCTTCTTCTCTTTCCTCCTCCAAACGTAGTTTTTGCTTTCATTGCTGCTGTTACTGCTAAAGACGCTGCTTTTTCACCAATACTTGCGTCACTAGATTTTACTCTTTGCCAAGCTTTCTCAGCAAGTGCTCTATCTGCTATTGATCTATTTTTAGTATCACCAAATTTGGAATACGCTATATCGTGCTGTTTACAAGCCTGATCGAGCTTATTTATTCCAGGATCTCCTCTAGCAAGACGTTTCTCTAATTTGGTTCCAGGACCACAATATTGATATCCTCCAGGTAAATGTAATTCCACAGGTAATAAATCAATCGCCTTGTTAACTATAGCTCCAACCGGTTTACTTAATAGAGAAAATGCTGTTGATGCTATTCCCCTTCCTCTCTGTAATCTCTCTCGATTATGACTGATGCGTTTAACCCTCGACATGACTATTTATAGCAAAACCTACAATCAGTAGGTGCACTCTATAAATGTTTTACAATGAATGTAATATCAGTTTTGGTTTCTTGTATTATATACTGTTTAAAATCCATTTATTATATAGAAATGGATTTATTAATTAAATGTAGACATATTAAATAGAAGTAGTAAAAATTGAAATAAGGTGTAATTGAAGATGTTCCAGATGTTTCTCCGCTGGTGATGGTATTGTTGTCTTCGGTAAAATGAATAAACTTTAAATAGTTGTCATGTTTCCTTAGAAACTTGCCACTAAATCGTTGGTAATTGAATAACACATCCCAGTCTAGTTTATCTTTAAAATTGTCAATGTAATTCTCAGAGAGATTTTGATATTTACTTATTACTTCCCAACAGTTATTAAAATTTGATGTCATCTCTACGAGGAAGTCTTCTGAAAACTGTTGTCTTTGTAAAATATGGATCCAGTTAACTCTGTGAAAATAAATTCTTAACATAGTCATTGTGAAGAGGTAATGTATGGAAAGTTGTTCCCAATCCATATATCTATCAAACCGTTGAACAAAACCATCTGTCAACACTCCTTGGGGAAATCTCGGCTCTTGAGATATTAAACTCCACGCAGTAATATTGGATTCCATCATCCTCTCTGTATCGTCTCTCGAATATGACTGATGCTTTATCCCTTATCATGGGTGTATTTTAAATTATTTTTTCTCTTATGTAATCTTCATTGTTTTCTGTTGGTTCATTAATCACATTCACTTTATCCCCCTTTCCTAATGTCTTGACTTTAGAAGGCTCAGACGGTTTATCTCGTTGATTAAGTTTCTCTGGATTGTGTATATTTTTCCAGTCTAAATAATTGTGACTGTCAACATCTGAAGCTGCATCTCTTCCTGAAGCCCGATGGATATAATGGAATAGAGCTGCACCAAACCTTTCCAAATGTTTTTCATATTCCGTAGTCCATTTCTTGTGTACAATATCAAACATTTTCTTATTTACAGCGTCTCCATCCTGCTCACAATCACCTACATTTGATAATTTTAATTTGTTTACATCATAGCTTGTGTCAGTTTCATTCCTTTTGTAAATCGTTAACAATTTTAGAGTAGCGAAATTTACTGCTTCCCCATCATAAACGGGATGTTGTATATTGCTTAACCTTTTACCGGAAAACCCCCAATGATCTTCGTGTACAGTTGGGGTTCTTTTATCCATGTATTTTACCGTAACCGCATCAGAAGACAAAAGCGGATCACCAACATTTTGAATTACTTTTCCTTCAAAATTATAGTTGCCATCAGGTGTTAACGGAAACCCAGCTCTTTTTTCACTATATTCAGATTTTACTCCAAACTCGGAATACCGTCCAAACTTGTCCACACTCATGATGTAACTGAATCGCTATCGTTTAGGTTCTTATTATATATGTACGTCTACTGAACAATTATTCCTTGTTTTCGCAGTTCATCAACCAAAGCTACCCATTCGTTTTCTAAACCAGTGTGCCCGGCTTCCATAGCTTCATGTAATAACCTCATTCGATCAACTAACTTATTTATATCGTTGTAATATATTATATTAGTTTTATACAAGTTTTTCAATAATCCCCTTCCAGATGTGGTAGGGTCAGTTGTTTTTCTCTTTTTATGCAAAACATTTAATTCAGCAGAAGATAAAGCTCTTCTTTTAATTTGAGCTTTTTTTGATTTTGAGGGGAAAAGACTAGATATAATACTTGTATATTTTATTGACTGATTTCTATGAATAGGTAGGTCTTTGGAATACTTTTTTCTATGTGCATTTGTATACTCTAATATATGTTTAAACAATTGTAAATCCCTTTTAGTATATTTACCAGGATTATTTTTAAAGATAAGTTCAAACAAACCTTTTGTACCTTTATATTTCTTATCTCCAATAACTATATCATCATTTTCGTTTATATCTAACTTGCTATCTCCAATCATTAATCCTTTATCCTCTATTCTAGCTCCATAAGTATGATAATTTCGATTAGCATGTGCGGCGTGTAACATTTTTAACGTATATGTTCTTCCAAGTGTTCCTTTAAACATAATATCCGTGCCTAATTTGCTTAAGTTGGATGGGTTAATATCCTCTTCTTCTGCTCTTGTATCTTCTACACTTGTATCTTCTGTACTTGTATCTTCTGCGATGTCCTTTTCCTTTAAATCCTCTATATCTCCGCTTTCTTCATACTCGTTGCTTTCTTCAGATGTTTGTAACTGGCCAAAACTTTCATCATTGGGAAATTCTTCTTCATATTTGGAAATTGGTAGCATTTTGTCTCCTTCGAAGCGAATTGAAGGTTTTTCCATATTTTGTGCTAATCGCTTTAAAGGTTCAGTAACAGGTTTGAATGTTGTTTCTAAAAACTGCTCTCTTTCATTTATTCCTGATTTTAAAGCTCGGTTTTTTTGTCTAATAGAATCACTAAGTGATTTTATTTCCTTTAATAGCTTTTCCTGGTTAACCATCTTCACACCTTGACGACTTGTACAGTAATACCGCTAATCAGTGTATTAAAACGAATTTATCAAAACCTATTCTATAACGACCATCTTTTATAGCATGATCTTTCATAATAACCAAAAATCCATACTTTTCCGCCCATGCTTTTCCGCAAAGCTCTTTAAACTTTTCAAATGACATATCCGCATTCACATGATCGTTATATATATGTTTTAGGTTAGTTTCATCTTGTTTGAATACAATTATAATATTTGCATTATCTCTGATAAGTTGTTTTGGGATTTTGCTATAAGTTTGTCCTATATATATGCTGTCTATGTTATTATGTCTTCCCATGGCAAAGTAGTTTCTAATAGTATCCTGATTTTCACAAGATACATCGTCAAATATAAATACAGAATACGGGTTCGCTTCGTTTGGTTGCATAATGCTATCACTAGCGTTAAATTTGTAAAAATTAACATCAGACACATCAGATAGGATTTTATCCAGCAATTTATACTTTGGTTGATGTAGAGACTTTGAAAAAATATATAGGTTATTAAACCTTAATCCCTGTGGATTAGTGATCAAATTAAAGACGACATTGGTCTTTCCACAGTTTGAGGGGCCACTTACTATACATCGAACAGTGTTTGGAAGTAAACTACCGTGTTTACCATTGTTGATTTTAACGTTATCCACAGTTAAATCATCTATGTTATTAATATTGAATCGATCTTTATGGTGAATAATCTCCATCCTGCTCAAAGGTTAACGATGAAATGAGCTGCTTGCATTACACCAAGTCCTTTATAGGTATCCATGAATCCTCAGTTTTGTTAAACCCTAACCACCGCACTTTAACTGCGTCCTTTTTTCTTTGTAACACTTTTTCAACAAGATATACATCACCTACTGTTGACTTTAACATTTCATGTCCATAAAATGCACCTTGCAACAAATCTCCTTTGTTATCTTTTAAGATATACGTTTCAGGTACAGTCGGTTGCACTTTATACACTGTAAAAACTTCATTCGTCCAATTGGGAAGGTATTTCTTGGTAAACACTCCCTTATATTTACTAATCCGTACTTTATCACTTACATTAAATTTTCTTGGCTGCATTTTTTCTACTTTAGGCTTTGTATTTTTCTTTATGCGTTTTAATACATCCTTTGCATTTCTTCTATTTACTTTGTTAGGTTTCATACCAATAGTTCTATGAAACCTGTTGTTATACTCATTTATTAATTGTGGTAAAACATCATACCATACGTAAGAACCTCTTTTTGAAAATTGTTTATACAGTGCTCCTTTTAAGGTTCTATTGAATCTTTCTACAATAGCTGCTTTTTTCTCTGAATTTGTAGAATAATGATTTATTTTATATTTATTCATTAACTGTGCAAAGTTTGTATTAAAGTATTCTGTTCCATCATCAGTTTGTAAATGTTTAATTTTGTTTTTACCTCTTTTTATGGCTATTTCCATGGCTTCTGTTACGCTTTTACCAGTCTTGTCCTTTAGAGGCAAAGCGTCTGCAACTTTTGTAAAACAATTAATAATTGTGAGTATATATTTAAATCCTTTGTTTATTCTGCTATGCGGTCGCATTTCAATTAAATCCGCTTGATATAGATCATTTATCCCTTTTATAACAGTATTTCTTCTTGGAAACCTTATTCTTGCAGGTTTGTGTAGTTCATTAATAATCTTCTCCTTCAGGTCTGACATGATGGTTTCACGAAGACAGCTGATATGGTATTAAATATTCTTTTGTATAAATCTGCTTATATAGGTCAAGGTCATTCTAAACTAATGTATAAAAGGGGGAACACAGCAAATACTGCTGTGTTCCCCCTTTTATACGGAAAGGAAAAGGAAAAGGGATGTAGGACGATGAAAGGGTTACTCGTCAATAGGGTTTAGGGAATAGTGGCCGAATGGTAGAGTGTGGATGTTGTCTGCAAGGATGTGTCGTTTATCATCATTTGAAGAGAGAGCTTTTTTTACTTCCGTCACGCTGTACAGCTTATGGTTGAAACTTCTGATTGTGTTGAATTTTGCTGTTATATCTTGATCTTCAAATAAACATTTCTTATAGTGATTAAAATGCACATTCTTCTTTAAATACAAACTTTTTACTCCTTTAGCTTTCTTAATGACTTGGTTTTCATTTAGTTGTAAAGAATATAATTTTGACATTAGTGCAACAATTTCTTGAAGTATAACACCATTGGTTTCATCTTTAAATTTGCCAAGCACTTTTTTGTTTCTGTCATTGTCGTAGTTTGGATGATCTTTTGGATAGTCGGAAAAGTCAAAGTCGTTTTTGTAATCAAATGTCCGAAGATCTTCATACATATCGTTAGTAATTATCCAATATATAAAAGCGTCTGTATCCATGTAGGAGATGCCGATGTTTTCCCGTCCATAAAAGGTGACCATCTTTTTGTAATGAAAATCGTACATATGAGTCTTGGAGATATCCAGGATTGACATTCCTATATACAAAGGACGATCCATCTTCACACTTGTTTTCTTCATAGATACAGCTACAAGATTTTCATTAATAATTATAGATGTATTAAAGTTCGGCTGTTGTACGAGTTTCTGTAGTTTGTTCGGATCTGTAACAAGTTTAACGTTTTTATGTCTTCTTTTGTTTTCTAATGTTTTACCGAATATCGCATTGTTCATTAATTTAAAAAAGTCTTTTTGAAAGGCTGATGTAGCAGCTGCTCTTCTGGTAGTATTCGAGTCTATGTACGGTTTCAACCAGCACGATTGGGAAAATTCCACAGCTTTATTAATTTTAGTAAGACGTAAACCTAATTCGATAGCTTGTTGAACAACCCAATAATGAGCTACGTATCGTTGTTTATTGTTAAGGGTCATCATTAATTTGGGGTGTTTTCCAGTTGGTGAAATTTCTGTTCTTGCAAGGAGTGGAAGGTCATAATGAAGATCGTGTAAATGTTCTGGATATTCAAAGTCGCAATCCAAAATATATCCGGTATCTCCATGTTTTGGAATTTGTGAAATATCGCCAATACAGTCGGGATCAACCCATTTAAAGTTGTCAAATGGAAGTGGGTTCGACATGGCCCATCCATACAGATTATTTGCGTCGAAATATCCCAAGTACGTTGAAGGTTTCTCTTGATCATGGTCAGGTAGATATTTGTTGTTGGCTTTAACATGTCTCGTCACGCTTTGAGTTAATCCACCTCTAACACCCGACTCAACCATTAAAACCATATCAATATCTGTTAACAGCTGGAGTTTACATTTTGTTTCTTTTAGCATTGCTTGCCAAGCTAGTCCTGGAGATGTATACGAATGTAGAGGGTCCAAACCGTATGCTGCAAAACAGGTTCTTCGGAATTCTTCCATAACATCGCAGAGAAGAGTCACGTCAAGTTTTACATAAAAGTCTGAGTATTCTCCCAAAGTCTTCATATCCAACTCGTTCCATACTCGACATGCATGTTGATAGTCTTCAAGTGAAATTTCCGATTCATTGAGTTTGTTCTTAAATTGTTCTGGTAGAGGAAGTGATGTTTCATTAAATCTATGCAGTCCATCGATGTAATCGTAGGGGAAGACTCCTTTTCTAAGAACCAGATCCATTTTACTACTGGCTACAATTTTGCTTGTTTCTATCAGATCTTCTCTTTTTAAATTCTCAGTTAATTTCATTAGGCTAGAAGGCATAAATCTAAACGAATCAATAAACCTAAGTTTTATTTTGCCAACATTTTTAGAGAAGCTTATAAATTTTTCCATTGTTGTTGCCAAAACATCTATTGCTCCATCATCTCTTCCTAACTCCGGGATGATGAAATGAGAGTTATATCCACTAAGGTTATGTAGAACAACGGGTATAAAAGATGGTACTTTGTAATTTAAGTTGCAAGCGTTACAGGCTGCACCTCTGTAGGCTCCTGTAAGATGGTCGTGATCACGCACTTTAACGTTATCTGGTGTAAATAGGTTATTACACAGATAACATGTTGTTGCCAAATTGTGATGTTGAAGTTGGTGTTCATCCATAGGCTGCATCGGTATTTTAATTTTGTAGATTTCTTCCACCTTGGAGGCAATGTAATACAACTCATCTACAAAGTGTTTCGCTGCTTGTTCACCACGATAAATCTTCGGAGCAGATGATAGTCCAAATTCTTGAAGATGTTCTTCAGACAACGTGGATTTTGTTAGTATACAATAACTGTTTGGTGCATGTTTTTGATATTTGCTTCTTTTTGTGATATCCTCTTCTTGTTGTTCAATTGGAAGTAAGGATGCTTCGAAATCCGCGTACACAACAAATGGAACAGGGTATTGGTGATTTACTTTATCAAATTTTATCTGCGCTCTGCTGGGATGTGGCAATTGAATTCTTACCTCATAGTTTCCACTACATAACCTTTGATGTTCTACTAACCATTCTGTACCTCCTCTTCTTAATGGTTTGCTCACGTGGCAAAAGCATCTTTTACATGTTGTGATTTTACTTTTGTGTTTTGTTAACTGTTTACATACGAGCCCTTCAAAATCTTTTATATACACGTAATGTGATATCTCTCCTTTATTGATTAATAACAGGTCAGTATGATTGTTGTGTTCATTCGATGTTATGCGCAAGGGATACACATTATTTGATGAATCCAAACCAAATATGTTGACTGAAGCCGACGGATTTTGCTTTTCAAATTTTGATATATCAGTAATTGCAACAGGGTAAGTCATTCCTTGGAAATTATACTTGTGTTGAACTTCTTCATATGCTTGACTTGGTCTTTCCGGATGGTTTTTTACATATTTGGCCAACATAACATATTTAAAACATTCATTATTTTCATTTTGCACGTTAATACAGGATTTGGTATTCATAATTTTTTGAGGTAGAGGGATATAGCTACTTCCTCTCATTCCATAACCGTGTTTATGAACTCTAACATCCAGACTTGTTATACTTAATAAAGTCCATCCAGATCCTCTTCCTTCATGCTCTTGTAGTTTCGTCAAAAGTTCCTCAAGACATTCTGTTACGATCTTTTCAATATCTGACGCAGCCATGATGGTTCGGTTTTTTGTCATGAAACCTCTTGGTGATGTTTCGTTTTGAATGTTAGTGAATATGGCATCTAGCAACAGTCCAAATTTGATAAAATTTAATCTTTTTTGTTCATTCTTTAGTGTTTTGGTGACTAATTCTTTGGCGTTATGTAAAAAGTTTTCAAGTTGTAATTTTACGTTGTCAATTTTAAAATGTGTTACTACCTTACCAGGTAGTGCTTGAGCGTGTAGTTCCACATCTACTGCTGTTGATGTTGAGGGTCGGTGAAGAGTAGACATAGCAGCTGTTGATGTTGAAGGACGGTGAAGTGTAGACATAGCAGGCGTTGAAGTCGATGTTGATGGTGTTGATGTTGAAGGATGGTGAAGTGTAGACATAGCAGGCGTAGAAGTCGATGGTGTTGATGTTGAAGGATGATGAAGTGTAGACATAGCAGGCGTAGAAGACGATGCAGCTATTGATGTTGAAGGACGGTGAAGTGTAGACAGAGCAGACGTAGAATTCGATGCAGCTGTTGTTGATGGTGTTGATTGTGCATATTGAATAACACTTGGTCTGGAATGTTGGTGTTGGGCTAACATTTGATCTATTTCCTTCAATTCTTCTTCTTCATATTCTTCATCATGGTTGTTGTTATGTTTTAGTTCCTTATGAATTATTAAAAAAAATTCATCCTTAAATGAGGTCTTACAAATATTGCAGCGATGCATAATGCAGGTGTGATCTCCACAAGGGTCAACGCAATAATGAAAAAATCTGCAAATGTCCCTCTATTTATACCCTAGCAAAAGTGGTGGGGGTACGTATTACGTTAAGTTTACTATTTTTTACATTTTATATTTACTATTGTAGCTGGAGGCTACAAAGTTCTGTATTTAGGTCAAGGTCATTGAACATATTTGCCAAAACGGGGAATAGAGCAGTAAATGATTTCATTTTAAACCATAAACTGATCTATTCCCCACTTTGTATTTAACAAGGACAATTTTCTCCAACAGGAAAATTTAATATATTTTAAACTCGGATGTGAAATCGGATTGTACACATTACATCTCGATCAACTAAAAATTTTATAAAACAATAGGGATCTTCAGTTGTAGATTCATCTTTAACATATTCGATGGTCAACATTGCCGAACGAAGATCTTGTGGAATTACGTCGACTTTTATTAGTCGCCTTTCCATTTCAAACCGTTTTGTTATTGATGTAAGTTTTATCACATCATCGATATCGATGAGGGGAAAGCTGTAACAAACGGAGTTTGCTGGTGGGTTCATAATGCCGATATGATAAATATACACTGTTGCATCGACATTAAATAGACGTTCCCCCACCATTAAATGTATAAGTTACCCCCACTTTTTCAAAACAAACAAAAAAAAAATTGAAAGCTGGTAAATATTTTCTGTCTTGTAAATGGGTCAAGGTTATACAACGATATTACCAAAACGGGGAATAGAGCAGTAAGTAGTTCTCACTTTCACTACAAACTGATCTATTCCCCGCTCTGTATTTAAAGTTTGACAGTTGACAAGAAAAAAAAAACAACACTTAATCAGACTCATTTGATGAATCGGAATCAGTTGTATCAGAAGCATCGGAAAGAAATAGTCGTCGACGAATATGATATACCCCTCGTGCGCTATCTAAAAATAACCCATCCAAACTACTACTACTAGTGGTTAGGGTTTCATCATGTATTTCTTCAGAATAGAGAAGATGCTGATAGATTCTAAAGGTTTCAGATTCCACGTCACTTAACGGTTCAATTTGTTCCATATATCCTGCTTCAAGATCATCACTGTCCATATCACTTAATAATTCAAGATCTTCGATTGCATCCATATCACTTAATAATTCAACATCTTCCAATTCGTCTTCATTTTCATCCTCACTTTCAATCACAATATGTTTTATAATTCCCACGATTGATTTTGCAGAAGGAAATATATTATCCTTTGGTGACATAGCTGCTATATATCCTAGTGCTAAAACAAGTAGCAGAATGAGATAAGCAATGATGAAAAACCTCTTTTTATACCCCCCGATTTAAGTGGTGGGGGTAATTAGTGATAGGGAAGGGGTATTATTGTAACAATATATAAACAATTTAATACTAACAGAGTATAAAGTTCTGTAAGTGGGTCAAGGTCACCTTAAACTATTACCAGAACGGGGAATAGACCAGTAAGTGATTCTCACTTTGACCACAAACTGATCTATTCCCCGTTCTGTATTCCCCCCCCCTGAACCTTTTATGTAGTTTATGAGGTTGTGTAATAAAGGCACAGTATGTAGCCTTCTTGTAATAATTGGTACATTTTGTTCTTCAAAGGAATTGGTTTCACATCTATTTTTACTTCTTCTGTTCCACGAATACCCAATCCTTTGACCTGAACATGTTGGTCCTCCATTAACAGTTGGTACACACGCTGGGTAAAAGTATCCGCTTTAGCAGTAGAGTCAATATAGTGGAGGTATACCATGGTAGATGCTCTCTTGATGCAATCCACAACCAAAGTGATAACTGACTCTGTAACATCACGCTTATATACCCGCGCCTATATAGGTCAAGGTCGTTTTAAGATTATAAAAAAAGTGTGGACAACCTATTTACCTTCTGCAGCATGCTACAGAATTTAAATAGGTTGTCCACACTTTTTTTTTTAATTTGGAAAAACAAAGTATTTACTTAAATTTGGAAGATAGGTTTTTTAACTTTAATTTTACGGTAATGATTTCCACACAGTGACTCCCTTTTCGTTTCGAATTAAATAGTCTCGTCTGGTAGGGTTTACAGGGTGGAACATACCCTTAGGTAATGCTAAATAGAACAGTTGGTCTGCGCATTTTAGAATCACCTTAAGAAAACCTTTCTTTTTAACAAAAAAGTAACGTTCGTTTTTACGAAGCCTATTAATTCGAAGTTTTTGGGGTTCACTGTTGATATTGGTGAAGATCGAGAAACGCTAGTCTTATGTTTCAGTTTTAAATGATACCCGCATATTTCCTCATTTGAAACACAAGACCTGTGACAGCGTTCACCTTTCTTCGGACCTTTTTTGAAGATATATATACATTGACATTTTAATTGTTTTAAATTCTCAGAAGGAGATTGCGGGTTATTAAAAATTACAGACGGACGTGTAGAAGGGCCTGATGTAGAAGGTGGGTTCTCATCTCTGATTGGCTTCGGCTCCAGCGGAAGAATGTCTGCCAGCGCCTGCTGAAGAATGGAAGGAGCTGGTGAAGCCAGAGATGAAGTAGGTGGTGTTTGTCCAACCTTCCTCGGCGATGTAGATAATTTTGAAGAACTTGAACTAGCCGGAGAAGGTGGGCGAGAAGTAGCCGGAGAGGATGAAGAAGATGACGATGAAGACGATGAAGACGATGAAGAAGATGAAGAAGATGAAGAAGCAGACGGGGGAGCAACAGGGTTTGCTTGAAGTGGTGGCGATACGTCAAGAGCTGGCATCGAACGTGGTGCTGGCTCCGCAGGAACAACGCATGCCAGCATCAACGCCTGCCGAAGGATGGAAGGAGCTGGCGGAGCAGGTGGAGAATGTTCAACCTTCCTCGGTGAAGATTGTTTCCTACGGCTGGACATGTCGGAAACTGAACTGCGCTCGGGAAGTGTAAGCAGCAGAATGATTTTACCACTGGTGGAAGCTCTCCTATATACCCATTTTACGGGGAGGGGGGGGGTGTTAGTGATAGGAAAGGGGTATTATTGTAAGAGTAAATGTTTTTACCAAACAATAATTTTCTCTAAGTCCTGAAGTGGGTCAAGGTCATCTGAACATGTTGCCAAAACGGGGAATAGAGCAGTAAGTGATTCTCACTTGGACCACAAACTGCTCTATTCCCCGCTCTGTATTAGGAGAAGAGGACTAGTTTAAAGCTCGCAATTATAGGCAATAAACCTGATAACGGAACACTAACCTCTCCCCCGAAAAATTATTCACCCAACAAACAAACGATATGGTCAGTTAACAACAGTCGCGCACTCTGAAACCGCAAGGACGTTCATCACTGTGTAGGCGTCAGAGTACTACGAACCGAAGTACAATAATACCTGACCAAGGTCCCCTTAAGTTTATTTCCCCGAAGATGTATCCCCCTAAGATAAGCAATATGGTCAGTTTACAACAGTCGCGCACTCTGAAACCGCAAGGACGGTCATCACTGTGTAGGCGTCAGAGTACTACGAACCGAAGTACAATAATACCTGACCAAGGTCCCCTTAAGTTTATTTCCCCGAAGATGTATCCCCCTAAGATAAGCAATATGGTCAGTTTACAACAGTCGCGCACTCTGAAACCGCAAGGACGTTCATCACTGTGTAGGCGTCAGAGTTTTACGAACCGAAGTACAATAATTACCTGACCAAGGTTCCCTTAAATTTAACCAAAAATAAGCAAACTGTCTGAATCTGTTTCTCGTGAGTAAGGGCTAAGATAGGTAAAGTCATCCGGTTTGCGCGCCGTAATGACTTAAGGTCGGTTTTCGTGCCATACCTTTTTGTAAGGGGTTAGGAAAGGTGTCTATTTGAGAAACATAATCCCCCCTGAGATATTTAAAGACATAAGGTCGGTTTTCGTGCCATATCTTTTTGAATGGGAGCGTGAAAGAAAAGAACATATTTCATTAGTAAATAAAAACGCTTCAAAGACACTTTAAAACCAACACCAAACTAACTACAGTTAAACTAACTACATTTACTAGCAGCAAACTACAAGCGTTATTCTAACATGCTTAATAATAAACAGACATGCCTTAAGCTAAGGTAGCATCTCTAATATACAGTGGTACCAACTCTATACTAGAGATACTATTGCGGACAGCGCGGGCAAACAGCTAGCTAGGCTGTCGGCCTGCGACTGCGAACCCTCTGCGGGCTGCTCCCGCTTTTATAGGAATATATCTGGGGGGGGGGGTGGGGGGGGCAAGGACTTCGACAGTAGTTTGTTCCAACACTGTATCGCATACTCTGAATTGCTCCAAGTCCGGTAACTGGGTCAAGGACACGTTAAAATATTTTGTAAAATAGCAAAGGTGTTACCTTTGCCATTTTACTTTGGAAGCAAGCTATACTACGTTTAAACAAGGGAGACTGTTATCCGTTTTACATAAAACTCCTTGCACGATCTTTTGATAAAATGGAAAAGATTAATGCCGGAGGGCGATTCCCATTCCACCAAAATACAATGCATATCATTTCTATGCAACGGTCTCAGCTCTACCTTTACTTTTAATTTAATGCCTCGGAACTCATAAGTAAGGATAGACAGAAAGGCTTCTGAAATAGCAAGCTCGGAAGGAACAAGCCAAGTGTTTACACCTACAGCTTCCATAGCGATATGATGATTTTTACCACGCTGTTGCAGTATATAAAACATTTCCCCCTCCAGTTTTTATTTTTAATACAACATTTTTGTGTCAACCTTGTCCGCATGAAATATCTCTAAGTCCACATTTCTTCCAATATTTGATCAAACGACGGTTTTTCTAAGTCCCGTCAGTAGGTCAAGGTCATCTGACATAATGCCAAAGCGGGGAATAGAGCATAACATACTGCTCTATTCCCCGCTCTGTATTGGGGAAGGGGACAAAAGACAACAAACAAGAGACTGATTTTAAACAAGAGGCTGATTTTAAACAAGAGGCTGATTTTATATTTCACAAACGTTTCTCAGGCTAAGATGGGTAATGTCAACCGGTTTGCGCGCCGTAATGACATAAGGTCGGTTTGCGCGCCATACCTTTTTGTAAGGGGATAGGAAAAGGATGAGAAACAAGTTACATTACTTTTAAAATAAAGACTTTACCAACAACTATTTAAATAAAATTAATCAGTTAACGTTACTTTTACAAGAACAGCCGAGGTCGGTTTTGCAAAGGTCAACAGTATCACTGAAACCCGGTGGGACGTAGACCCAAACACCCGGCGTCAGGCTGCTGCGAACCCAAGTTTTGACCAAGGTTGTTGAGGGACCTGTAGGGCCGGGAGTACATATGTTATTAGTAAATAAAACACTTCAAACCGATACCACACATTAACATATATATTAGACTAACTACATTACCTAGCAGCAAACTACAAGCGTTATCTAACATGCTTAAACAAACTAACTAAACATGCAAGGGCGTGGATCTCTTAATTGCGCGTCGGGCCCAACGCACACTTAACAGACCTACGCTGCAGCAGGCACTGCAACCCAGTGGGACGTTCATCGCAACGGGCGGCAGGCTACTGCGAAGAGACGCTCGAAATCTCGGGTTATATAGACGGAGAATGGGAAATCGGGATATTAAGGGGAAAGCGGGATAAGGGATAACCCTGCTTCGTTGCGGGATTTTATCCCGCACTCCCAAGAACATTTTTCCCTCGACCTTGACCTTGACCTTGAACATGACCCAAATCGGGGGGGGGGTGACCTTGAACATGACCCAAATCGGGGGGGGGGGTGACCTTGAACATGACCCAAATCGGGGGGGGGGTGACCTTGAACATGACCCAAATCGGGGGGGGGGTTGACGTAACCGGTTCTAAACCAGTCCTCAGCTTTCTACCCATATATGGATAGGGCAAGGTTTCACTTTACGACCTGCTCCACTCTGCCTGCCGCCTCATTCCGGCTTTGGTTTGCAACCAGTACACACGTGCTCTATCCAACTCTATCTTATCCATTTTCCCTTCCATCCAACAACACCATGTCTTCTCCTCTGACTCCCGAAAAACTTCAACGTTTGAAGGAGTCCTTGAAGAAGTCGACGGAAAGAAGAAGCGGATTTAAGAAACCTTCGGCTTTTAAGTCTGCTCTTAGACGTGATTTTCGGTGTCACCCATTATATTTTCACCATCGACCTTCAACTCAGCCTCAGCCTTCTACGTCCACAGCTCGACCTTCAACTCCACCACTAACTGTAGATGAGGTGATGGAGCGGACAAGAGTGATGGGAATCGATGATTTGGTAACGCCGATCGACACCTCCAAGGCCGAGTTCCGGAATCTGAAGCGGTTGACGGAGTACAAGTTTGTGGCTAGGAACGGGGACCACGTGTTCCTCTTCCAACACACCGACTACTACGTCGAGGTGCATCTGCCGCAGACTTGTCCACCACCACCCCCTCTGATACCCGACACCCAGGAGTTGTACTTCATGAGACAAGATGGGAGGGTAAAGTGGGTTTTAAAAAATAAAGTTTAAACCGAGCAGCGATCCCTAGACCAACCATTCCTAACCAAACCATCCCTCAGCACGCAAACGGTCCTTTTCAGGACCACCCTAAGCATTTCAAGTTAGGGACTTGGCCTGTACATAGGCAGGAGACTGTTAGTCTTATGTTTGTGTGCAGCCCACTTTGTGAAAATTTCTAAGTCCCAAAGTCCTTGAACTTGACCTTGACCTTGAACATGACCCATGTTGGGGGGGGGGGAAACAAAGTTTTCCCAAAGTATGTCATGTGGGTACTCAAATTACGCGAATTGATCAGACGAACAAGGAGGTGCAAACAGAATTTTGATCCGGCCAAGGGTATAGTAGCAGAAGCGAAAAAACTACAAAGTTTGTCCAAAGTATGTCATGTGGGTACTCAAATTACGCGAATTGATCAGACAAACAGGATGGTGCAAACAGAATTCAGATCCGACCAACGGTATAGCAGAAATAGCGAAAAAAACAATGTTTTCAAGGTTACATACTAATAGCTTCTTTATTATTGGGTTAAAGTATAGCGAGTGGGTACTCAAATTACGCGGGTTAATCAGACGAACAAGATGGTGCAAACAGAATTCAGATCCGACCAACTGTATAGCAGAAATAGCGAAAACCCCAATGTTTTCAAGGTTACATACTAATAACTTCTTTATTATTGGGTTAAAGTATAGCGAGTGGGTACTCAAATTACGCGGGTTAATCAGACGAACAAGATGGTGCGAATAAAATTCAGATCCGACTGAGAGTAGGGAAGAAATAGCGCGAAAACAACACTTTCAAGGCCTGACATAAATAAATACTTTGTTTATGGATTAAACTACGATAAGTTATTTATAGTTTAAAGTATACCGAGGTAACGTTGTGGTGCGGGTAGGTCGGGTGGGTATCATACACGCTAGTGCTATATCATTATACTTGCAGCTCTTGCAGGATTAACATCTACCTATAGAGTTTGTGTTATTCTAAATATGTCACAGTTTTACAGAAATATGACGAAGGTGTCCTTCAACAGTCCGCCTGCCACCACCTTCTACTTCTCCGACTGTGAAGATAGAAGGTCTACGCTGTTAGTGGATTGTGAGCGATTTCGCCGTAGAATACTCGAGGCTGAAACATTCTTAGCAAGTTGTCTGCTACGCAAGATGCATCATATGAGTACATGCAATAGATTAGATCACAGTGACTGTTATGATTGCGTAAAAATAGTGTCGAGCAAGAATTGTTAATGTTTTCAGTTACGGAGCTCCGATCCTCACAGAGTCAGAGCTAGACCCTAACTAATGCATGCCCCGTAGTTATTGTGCGATGTGAAAACTTGGTGGGGGAAACTGGTGTGGTGGGGGGTAAAGGCGAGTGTCTATCCTACATGCTTGTATCACTTCAGTATACCTGCGGCTCTTGCATAGTTCACATGGATTCGCAAATACAAGGCACTACTGTTTCTTCCACATGTTCTTCTTTTAATATTGAGCAAGCTGATAATACAAATGATGAAATACAAGTACATGAAGTTTCTAGCACAATATCTTCTGATGCAGAAGCAATAATGGCATCCCTAATAGGGTTTGACTAATGATGGCGGATGTAGTAGCAACCATCTGCCTCGCACCAGCTGCCACCTGCCGCCTGCCATCTGCCGTCCACCATCTGCTCCGCCCCACCACACTTTTACCCCCACCATTTTGTTTGATACCAAAACGCTAGCTAGCGAATAGTCAGTACACCTCCGGCTCTTGACCAGTGTACATCGAGCTCTCTGTTGAAATGTCCATCAAAATTAGGTGTATTCATTATGACTCTATTCATCTGGCGACTTTCCAAGACCTCGAGGTTTTTAATGAAGAGTTAAGACTTCTCATTGCGTCCGGCTACGATTTATCTTTGGAACTTTACGCATCAAAAAACAACATGGACTCTGCGCAGGAATCGAAGTATCTACCGTCTTTCATCAGAAAGCGAAGTGATGGCCGCAACTCGTCCGGTTCAACAACATCGATGACAACGAACAACGGGGAACTATTGTAAACATAAATTATTATAAACATAACTTATTGTAAATAAAAAGAAAAGTAAAAAATAAAGTTAAATGAAATAGTACTACCTCACACTCGTATCATTCGATTGCTTCATTCGATTGTTTTCATTCGATATTTTATCGAATGACAACTATCGAATCACAATCGAGTTTTACGCGTGCGAGGTAGTACTTTTTTAAAATAACCTCCCCGTGACCTTGACCTTTAAACTTTCCCTCATTACGTCACAAAACCGCCTACGTCACTGGCTCAGCCTCAGATGACGTAATTAATGACTCAGCACTTCCGGTCACGTGACCGGAAGCCATAAATCACTTGGCCCAGAAGCCCCAAATGCCCACTACTAGCATGATACGTGTTGTCACAACTAAGCAGGATAAATAAAATACGTCTTACAACACTATAAAGTATATTTACACTTATACTGTACTTAAGTATGGTACAAGGCGATCGATTTCAACCAGTTACACCGGTCATCATCAGGCCCAATCAGAGAATAACCAAATTCTGATTCGGCCTGATGATGACCGGTTTAACTGGTTGAAATCGATCGCCTTGTACTATCTTTTGTGTACATTTTACCGTCTTATATGTACGTACAGTATAAGTGTAAATATACTTTATAGTGTTGTAAGACGTATTTTATTCATCCTGCTTATAAAAAAGTATAAATAAATTATTGCTATTTTATTGACTGTTGATTTCCTTAACAATTTCCGAAAGACGACCAAATAACAAACTAAGAGCTTCTCTGAAAACCCTCTAAGAGAAAGCGCTCAGGGGAGAGGAATAGGTCTAAATTAGTCCTACGATTTTTTCCTCTTAACAAGACAGATACTAACAAGATCCACTGAAATGTATCATTCCTCATTCTGAGAATGCCACATTTCCTGAAAACTGTTAACAGCCAAAAATATCACTGACAAATCTTTCTACAGAGAGACCCGTACGTGAGAAAAGCTGAATATTGAGAACAATACTATAAAGTATGTTAGAAAACTAAGTATTCAAGAAAATTGTCCAGATTTTTCTCCTTTGAACCTTTAAAACGAAACACAAATGTTATCAGCATTTATTGCTTTACCATACAAATTAAGGTAACAAATTCTAGTTTAAAAAATATATTAGTAAAAAATACATAAAATGGAAAAAATACCCCCGTAGCAGCAAACCTGCATACTCAGCGAATTTCCAATGCATATTAATTTATCTTAATACCACATAAAGCCATATACGAAGTTTCATCAATATACATTCATAAATAAACGATTTATGACATTTTAATTATTCTCCATAAGAATAACATGGCGGCTGAGTATGCAGGTTTGCTGAAATAAGGAACACTAAAAATGGACTAATTTTATACAAATATCAATATAACTCAACTAGGTAAAGCCACATACCGAGTTCTATTAATTTATGTTCATAATTTAAGGAGATAACACGTTAATTATTCTCCATAAGAATAACATGGGGCTGAGTATGCAGGTTTGCTGCTACGGGAACTATCAGCAAAAAAATGGGTTTTTGTGCAAATATCAATAGACCACAATGAAATCTAGCAATATACCAAGTTTCGTCAGGATAAGTTGTTAAATAAGCGAGATATACAATTTTTCTTATCCTCCATAAGAATAACATTGGACAACGTACTGTGTTTAGCACTTTCAATATCTCAGTAACCAATTGACGTAGAGCAATGATTAAAAGATCAAATTGTGCGTCTTTTTAAGCTGATTGCAATGGAAAAAAATAAAATTTTACTTTTTCAAAAATTGTATGTAAAAAACTCAAAAAACCCATTTTTGGGGTACAAAGCCCCCCAAAATACCCCTTTGGATGGCTCGATCCGTCTGGTTTTCGAACTTACAGTCATAAATGCAGCTTTACACGTTTGTACCAAATTTCATCAAAATCGGACCTTTTTTACGAGAGTTATCGCACCCATGGACACACACACACACACACACACACACACACACACACACACACACACACACTTATATATATATATATATATATATATATATATATATATACAGTTTCGAACGAATGGTGTTTTTGGGGTCTGGGGACCTCAAAACGAAAAGTTATCATGGTCCCGGGCCTAGGTCTTACCATGCCGACTACGGTAATAGCTTCTTCCCTATAGGGAAAATTCGCTAATACCCAAGATACCTTACTTTGCTATCTTACTTTGCCAACATATTAACAAAAAATCTATTAAAAATTTAAACTAGCAGACCTCTTGCTCTAAATCAAGCTAAGATTGACAATACAGATAAGCACTATACAGATCGTGCTGTCATTTATTACTGTGTATTTATATTCAACTCATAACATATGTAAAAGATATGTTTTAGAATAATATTAAATTACAAATGATCTCCACGCTATCTTTATAGGCAAGAGTGAACTTTGAGCGCGGCCCTTGAGAGTAGAAGCATAGGATATTAAAACCCACTTTGCACAAGCACGGATTGGGTCCTGTTTTGGATACCTCAATCAATGAAATTGTGTAATAAATAACGTATAAATTCTGTTAGTAAAAATAGTTTTAGCTTATTATGCATATAGGAGAAGATCTAATATTATGTAATATATTATAGTAATAAGACATACCCTGATATAGGGTATAAGTCCATATACCCTATATCATTACTTATAACCAGTCTCGTATACTACAGAAGCAAACACATTAACGTCAATATGTTTAACTAGCAATTCTTCAATATTTCAGAAATATAAAAAGATGAATGGAGCATTGTTATTGGGTAAATTTATAAAATATTTAAGAAACTCGGTAAAAAACATCTTACCAGCCCTTGTTTGGTGGAGAAACTTTATACTAAGTACGTTGGATCATTAAATTTTCCGTCTGATCGAAATGTTAATGCTATTAATTGCATTACCTGCCCTAAACACCACAGAACTCGATCAGTGTTTGTGGTTCTAACATTCTTCAATAATTTAAATAAATATAAATAAATCCTGTTCATCCTCATCCTCATGTTTCGTCATAGATTATTTTTTTGCCCTGATATTATACGTTTAGAGTTTAAGTTATATATTTGACCAAAGAATGCATAAACTGAAAACATGTATTCTAGAAGATAAACATATCTAAGCCCTAAGGAATCATATCGGGCTATTTGAACTAAGCCCAGCAAAGCTCAATGCTAACTAGAAAAGAAAAACAATAGATCAAGAAACTACTGCAGGTGTAATCTGAAGGAAGTCAACGAACACATCTACCAAAGGAAAATTTTATATAATACCTACTTATACAACTGAACCTTAAAATTTGGCTTTGGGATTCAATTTCTGTTTGGTATGTACGAGTAAATTGTAATACAGCTCGGAACTAGGTTTATGATTATCGGTGTAGCCTACCTTATCTCTCAATACACGGTCCTTGATTATACAATTTTGATTAAGAAGTTTGGAGAGCCTAGAGGTTGCGGAAGTGTCTGATCTCCCCCCCAAACCATTGTTTGCTCTCAGGAATAAGTTATTTAGCTCAGTAATAATAACTCACCTTTGATTTCACACCATTTAGAGAGGTCTAGTAGAATGTGTATGAAAGTGAGTTTATGATGGTTACAAAAGTAATATGGATAAAAAAGAATGTAAGGATGAAAATAAAAAGGATGGTAAAGGAAACTAATTGCTTTTAAGTCTGATATAACATGTTGAGGTTAAACCAAAATAAAAACTGGATTATAAACACTTTAAATCAGACACCCATAATACGCTATACAATCTCTTAAAATTGTTGAACTGTGAATTATAATTCTTAAAAACTCAAGTCGATAGTAATTTATTGATGTACATTGTGATGCAATGCATATGCACATCATTTTACATACTAACAGTTATGCAATCAGTCGAATATTGAAGTTCTTGTGTTAAAAAAGATTGATTTCAACGATATTGAATAAAATACCCCCCGTTGCAGCAAACCTGCGTACTCAGCGAATTTACAATGCATTGATATGTTTCTCACTAGTACATAAAGCCACTCATCAAGTTTGACAAAAATACATTCATAAATAAGTGATTTATTACATTTTATTTATTCCCCATAAGAATAACAATAGGACTGAGTACGCAGGTTTGCTGCAACGAGGAAGATAAGAAATGAGTTTTTATGCAATTATCAATATAACTGAACCAGGTGAAGCTACTTACCATGTTTTATTAATTTATGTTCATAATTAAGGGAGATATTAAACTTTACTTATTCTCCATAAGAATAACATTAGGGCTGAGTATGCAGGTTAGCTGCTACGGGGACAATCAACAAAACATTTATTTTTTGTGCAATTATCAATATACCAGTACAACATGAAGCCACATACCAAATTTCATCAATATACATTCATAAATAATCAAGATATCAAATTTTATTTATTCTCCATAAGGATAACATTGGACAACGTACTGTGTTTAGCACTTTGAATATCTCTGCAACGGTTTGACGTAGAATCACAAATTAAACACCAAAATGATTTTTTTGTGGAGCTGAAGTGATTGGTAAAAGAAAATGTGAAGTTTTAAGTAAAATTAACTGAGGAAAAGCCAAAAACCTTTTTCCCATAAGATTAACATGGAAGATTTTATGAGCATGTTTTTTCGATTTTTTCCGCAGCCACTTAACCTAGGTTAATAATTCAAAATACCATATTATTTGTTTTTTTAAGCTCTATAAGATGGTCTAAACCAAAGTTAAGTTTTTTAAAAATTTTAGGGTAAAAAATGCAAAAAACTGATTTTTGGAAAATTTAAAACCCCCATAAACCCCCCTTCCCATGGTCCGATTTTTCTGGTTTTCGAACTTAAAGTCATAAATGTCAGTTTACACATTTGAGCCAAATTTCATCGAAATCGGACGTTTTGTACTCAAGTTATCGCATTCACGGACACATATATATATATATATATATATATATATATATATATATATATATATATATATATATTTGAACGAACAGTGTTTTGGACATCTGGGGACATCAAAACAAAAAGTTATCATGGTCTCGGGCTTAAGTCTTACCATGAGACCTACGGTAATAGCTTCTTCCCTATAGGGGAAATTCGCTAAAATGATATTGATTTCAAAGAACTTCAACAAGCAAACCAAAACGAGTGCGGCTTAAAACACACATGATGTACCCGTATCGTGGATCTCAATTGATTTTGTTTTTGTAGCTAATGTAAACCGATATGAACAGATGAGCGATGCTGGGGGCGGGCATCAAGTAAACAATATAATCGTCAATATCAATATTACCAAGTCAAGGATCTAAAATATAGTTTCATGTTTGATGTACGTAAATCATGGGTGAAAATGTTGTTTTATATCTCATTTTCATGGTAATGTTTGCACTACAACAGTGTTTCTCAACCGGTGGTACGCGTACCACTGGTGGTACGCGAGAGCATTTCAGGTGGTACGCGAGAGACAAAGGAAGAAATAAAAAATTGAATGCACGAAAAATTAAAAAAAGCGTTTCTGATCGACGTGACGCCGACGGCTGCTTTGGCCAGCACAGTTCTGCGTTACAACGCATTTCCACTTACTTTTGAGAGACTCCAATAGGTAGCAGCACCTTTGCCTGGCTAAAGCAATTTCGTACCAACTTAGCAAAGTAAATTATTTTTAAGGTTCCCGTTTTCCAAGCACATTTATAGTAACGAATAATGATTTTGTGTCCAGTACTCGTCTAAACTTGAAGTATTTTAAGTTGAAGATTTACCTTGAACTATTTCAAGTTACGAGACACGCTCCGCAGAAATGTTGAAACGGGAGGGAAAATTTATGTGGTCATATCCACAGAGAATTTTCTCACTTGGTAACACTGGTGAACGGAACACGCGCTGTGTATTCGTTCGGTAAAGTCCCGTGATCTGTCGAAATCGTTTGTGTCGTTTGTGTCGAAACAGTTATTTGTTCATGTGTAGATGTAGAGAGTGGAAACGTAAGTCAGTAAATTTTCTCTCATGAGTAGAACTTTTTGGAGTACTGTTGCCTTGTGTAGAGTGTAGAGTAGTGGTGTGTGCAGTGTTAAAGAAGAGTACTGTTGTTTTATGAGTATGTTTAATACTTAGATAGGCCTACTGTTGACTGGTAACTATAATTGCTATTTTTTGTAACTGTATATTTGACCTAAAATCGAGAGATTTTTAGTTAGTGGGGCGTCCACCTCAAATCCTGACGCTTCCATCTCAAATAAAAAGCCAAAAACATCTCTTGAAGGTGTCCCTTCAACCTCTTCCAGTTCCAATTCAAAATCAAGTAATAAGTTTAAAACTCCTCCAACCCGTAAATATATTGATACGTATTTGAAATTAGGATTTACTGTAAAGGCTGGGACTGAAAAATCATGTCCCATTCCTCAGTGCTTGATTTGTAAAGAATGCCTAGTAGTGTTGGAAGGGGACTTTTGGCTCACTTGATTTATGGCTTCCGGTCACGTGACCGGAAGCGCTGAGTCATGAAAGACGTCATCTGAGGCTGAGCCAGTGACGTAGGCGGTTTTGTGACGTAATGAGGTAAAGTTCAAGGTCACGGTGAAGTTTTTTAAAAAAATCTACCTTGCACTCGTAAAATTCGATTGTGATTCGATAGTTAATCGATAAGAAATATCGAATGAAATATCGAATGAAGCAATCGAATGATACGAGTGCGAGGTAGTACAATTACAGATATTACTTTATTTTATTTACAATAATTCATATTACAAATATTACTTTATTTTATTTACAATAATTCATGTTTACAATAGTTCCCCGTTGTTTGTTGTCATCGATGTTGTTGATCCGGACGAGTTGCGGCCATCACTTCGCTTTCTGATGAAAGACGGTAGATATTTCGATTCCTGCGCAGAGTCCATGTTGTTTTTTGATGCGTAAAGTTCCAAAGATAAATCGTAACCGGACGCAATGAGAAGTCTTAACTCTTCATTAAAAACCTCGAGGTCTTGGAAAGTCGCCAGATGAATAGAGTCATAATGAATACACCTAATTTTGATGGACATTTCAACAGAGAGCTAGATGTACACTGGTCAAGAGCCGGAGGTGTACTGACTATTCGCTAGCTAGCGTTTTGGTATCAAACAAAATGGTGGGGGTAAAAGTGTGGTGTGGCGGAGCGAGGCAGATGGTTACTACTACATTCGCCGCCACAGTAATGCAATCCGTCGGCGTAATTCTTGTAATTTATCTTGTCGGTTCATTTGATACGTTTTACATCTACATATGCAATAGCTGAAACACCTGCACTTACGACAAGCTTTCCCGTCAACTTGATCGCCTGGTATTTTAAAACATTGTAACTCGCAACAATATGTATTCAAATTGTTATCGAATGATAAATTGTTTATCGGTGGCACCGACATGTTAGCTGCAGCGTGTGTTAGACAAGACTGAGATTAACTTCACTGCTCCCCTCTCTTTTATACCTCTTCATAAGTTAACCCTGAATAAAAGTTCAAGGTCATCCGTTTGAATTTAAAAAAAAGCAACACAGCAGTATATAAAATAATATACTGCTGTGTTGCTGTCTTTCTTTTTTTTCTTTTTTTCTTTTCTTTATTAAACAAACATCTTACAATACAATAAGCTTAAGTCTAACATTAATGACTAGAAATAGAAACAGAGACATTATGTACAAGGATGCGTGATGTGCAGAGTGAGTTCCGTAGAGTTGTTGCCGCTTACACCGTGTGATACCAAATACAACGTCCCCGGTTGAATATCTCGCAAATCTTCATTTTGTAGCAGTTGAACAAATCGTTTTGGAAGAAATACTTGAAACTTCGGCTCATCTCCTGGAGTGAAAGGTCCTTCGCTCAATGAAACTAGAATTGCTTCTCCATGTGTGGTTTCCACTTTCTTGATGTTATGAATAATGTAGTGTTTTTGTTCTTTTAGTTCTGAACACTTTTTAGTTAGCAGAAGGTCGGATTTTGAATGAGTGTTGAATTGATCAACCAGGGTTTGTAGAAACTGTTGTGATGCCATCTTCGTCAGTGGTGGTTGTGGTGTCTTCTGTGATGTTGCCTCTTCGGAGTCTCGAATAATACTCGTGCTGGAGCGGTGCCGTCTCCTCGTATTTATAGGCCCCGCTACCCCCACCACATTTCTGTTCTCCGCTACCCCCACCACATTCCTGCGTTTGTTTCAAGTAAGCAGCCAAACGATATGCGTTGTACAATGCACAGTTTGTTTGGCCGTGTTTAAGATCTTTTGCAGCGACGCAAATATTACCGAGATTAATGTTAAAGTCTTTACTGATAGTTATATCGAAAACATCACCGTGCGTGTACTTTTGTATCCAGTTCTTTTTTTCTAATCCTCTTGTGTATATATGTGAATATTGTTTGCAAAAGTTAAACATAATACTGTGCAGATTACTGTAGCTTATAAATCCTTCATACCAATGTATGTGATGAAAGTAGTTTGTTATCCATTTGTTTGTACTTTTTGCTTTGGTGTTAAGTTTGTTAAAAGAAAAAGGAGCTTCAAACGTGAATGGGTAGGCTACAAATGTAAGCAAGTCTAAAATTACTAACTCCTTGATAATAAACCTATCATCATTATTTCGAAATGCTTGAAATTCTATTACACAAGGCTTTACACTCACTTCTTCATCCCCTCCGCTCATCATGGCACCTAGCGATCAACTAAACTGTTTTCCACACCACGGTAGGTTAGTTAAATACCAGGCCGTACAGTTGCAGGCGCGTTGGTGTATATTTAACGTGGGCACCGTCCCCAATAGGCCTACCCCACGTGTGTTCTTCTTTACTAAGTCAAACTTTAGTCTTTTTTAACTTCTTCTTCTTGTGTTTCGTTTTCTTCTTCTTCTTGTTTCTCCGTTTCTTCTTCTTCCTGTATTGTTTCTTCTGTAGCTTCTGTAGCGATTTCTACAAGTGGTTCAAAATCCTTTAACTTTCTCCACATGCAAACTTCATGAGGTATTCTATTAAAAATAGATGTATCTACAGGTCCGTACACGATGGTGCTATCAGGTTGTTTTTCCAAAGTATCGACCAAATATTCTTTAATAATAGCGCTTGCAAATACCAACTGTCTCATGTACCTTGTAATAGGTTCTGTTGCGTAGTTTAAAACGTAGAATTCTTCACGTGACAGTAGAATCTTATTTTCATGTTGAGTCAAGTCTCTAATTCGCACTTGTAGTTGTCCGCGATGTTTAACAATATCGATTTCATTGTCACAATCCAAAAGTCGAATATGTGTTTTCCTTCCACACAAACTGTTAGTTAAATAACATTCTATTAAATGTACATGTTTCAAAAATGACTCCCAAGCATTTTGCGAAAATAAAACCTTTTTTGTTCCATGGTGTAGTATTACTGTAGGGGAATAATCCGATGACTTCATCAATCCAACTGATACACTTTTACTGATGCATGCTGAGATGGGGTAAAAGATTCGCAAAAAAACTTCAGTTAAAATGTGAGGAGGAATATTTTCTTCAACTTTCTTCTTCCTCTTTGGCACTACCTTTGATGGGTCTGCATTACTTTTCTCCTCTCTATCTCTTTTACCAAACTTTAAAAATGCAGTTATTTCCTTGATGATTTCTGCTTCACTAGTATTATCACGTTCCAATAACGGTGCTACCTCTGCATCACCTTGTACAACAGATGGAGAACTCATTTTGTAGAAGATGTTACCCATGCGACGATAGACGATCAACTGAAGACCTGCATTGTTGCTCCGCTATTTATAGGTTAGCGACAGTGGCGGTGCCGGTGGTGGTACAACGATTTACAATACTGTCTTTACAATACCGGTCAACGGTGTGTATGTAACAATTTTATCGTGCAAAATTAAACAATACGCAGATGTATTCGCAGGTACGTTTTCTTGAAATTCCATTTCTATTTTTATATCAACACTAGACGATTTTACAGATTCATTTTGTTTGGAACAATCAATTACAACAATCGGAGCTTTCGATTCAAACTGAACGGGAGATAGTAGAGGTGTATTTGTTTTGCCGTAATATGAATTTTGGAACCTAGCGTACATGTCGTATAAAACACTGTATCTTTTCTTATCAAAAGAAATATTAAAGTTGTCGTAGGGAAAGAATTGTGAGTTCAGGAACACTTTACAGTTTGTTAATTTACAATGGTCAAATTCACCAGCATTTTCAGTTATTATACTTTTCTTCTTCGTTTGTAATCCAAATATTACATATCTCGCTTTTTCCAAATGAGTAGAAGTTTTTACAGTCCATGTATGCCGTTGTGTTGTAGGTAAAACGGGGTATTCATGAAACTCCCAGCTTCTGAATGGCATTACAATGTCTCGATCTGATTTTAACTTTCTTAATAATGTAATCCTGTGTTCATCATTTAGTCGCACATGTGGTACTCTCCAAACAATCTTGTCTAATGTTAATTTCCAGTCTAAATTGGCATCAGTTGTTCCAGTAGCTGCTTTAATAATATCTTTATCGTTTGATGATCTTAATAAAACTAGTTCTTGTTTTACATTTATTATTATTCTTCTGTAGTCTTCAGCAAATCCTAGGAGTAATCTTAAAGGTACGTAGAAATCAAAGTTTCCCGAAGAGTCAGGAGCGATTGTACTTTTGTCTGGTGCAACCCATCCTGCAACAGCTAACAGATTCTTCTCATTTGGTGTTAAAGACGCTAATCCTTTCAATGTACTGGAAATTCCAACCTTTTTTGTTGAATCGACTGTAACTCCTGAAATTTCATATCTAATCTCGTCAAACAAAAATGCCATAGGATTATTTATGAACGGAACAGTGGTTCCAGCAGTACCATCATTTTTTGTTACTTTTCCTTCAATATATAAATAACTTTCGCATGGAAGAGTATAAATGTCTTGTTGTTGTATAGGAATCCTAATTTCATCGTTATTGTTTAATTTGGACGAAGCGTAAGGGTTGTGCGTGTGATATTCCTTTTCCCATAAGGTCTCGTCGAATGTTGGACCCTGCGCTATATCCAGTATATCCATTGTTAATGACCTTTAATCCAATTTCTTCTAGAAAACGAATGTTGTCACTTGTTAATCCTTCTACAGCTGATGAGCTACTGACCTCTTTGCTGGTTGGCTCTCTCTTTTTAAATGATAACCCCATTGTCTAAGCGGATGATTTTATATGTATTCTTACAGTAATAGCTTCTCCTCTAAAGTCAATAAGGTTTCCGTCTTGATCCACTATGTTCAGCACGATGTCTGAAATGAAACTGGTGTTTAACGGTAGGTACACAAGGTTTTGAGGCTTTTCTACTATCTTGAAACCCGGTGCAACTGATGGGTAGAATGTGTGTAATATATGACGATTTTCTCCATCTCTGTAGGATCCTTGTATAATGTTACATGTAATATCTATGCTGTTAACTTTGATGATCGTCACAGTTTTATTCCCAGAATGAGTTTTATTAGGTTCTAATACTTTTGTTTCCTTAGAAAACCCCAATAAACTACCAATTGAATGTTCTTGACTAAAATCAATATAATACTTAGACGTAATTTCGGCTTTCATTGTATTGTTATTGCCTTTTATCGTTATATTTTCTTTTCCCATATGTTTTTGTATAACTTCATTTATATTATCAATTTCATAAGCTCCTGTTGGTAAACTGAATTCTTCCAAAGCTGAATACTTTCCTTTATCATCTTTTGTCTTGTAATAATGTATTTTGTTATTAATTCCTTCACTAACGTTTGGAATAGAGTTATATGTTGTTAAATCCAATAATGCGGCTTCCCATAGTCTTCCTTTTTGCAAACGTAGCGCTGGAAACAGAATACTGCGCAAAGTACATGAGTTACCGGTTAATGACACTGTATACGAAGACATCTTAAAGTTGACTAACACTTTTAGCTAAAAAGTCTAAACATAAATGACCGCAAATGGATGTATCATCAGGTTGTTTTCTTGTATGATTGTAAAAAACATTTTCTGCCGCACGAAAGTATTGTTGAAGTTCTTTCGGTGGTGGAAGGTCTCCAAAACTGTCAAAATAATAAATGGTTTTACCAAGTTTCTTGTAACACACCCAATGAGTGCCTAATCCTTCACTATTATCCAAATTTACAATACCAGTCTCATTTTTCCACATTTTAACCGGTAATTCATCTTTCATAAATACTCCTCTAAAAAATGGGATTTTCAAACAAGAAGCATATGTAATCAGTTCTTCATTAGTCAATTCTTTGTTTTTAATTATTAATTGCTCTTTCTTATTTAATACACACGATACGGTCTTAGGTATAATCCTCCTCCCTTTTTTATCATTGACCATATTGTTGGTTTCTTTTTAGCTTTACCACTGGTAGATCGACGTTTTCTTCTGATATTACCTCCTTGTTTCTTAGCGGGTTTTTTCCCACGCCTTCTTCTCTTTCCTCCTCCAAACGTAGTTTTTGCTTTCATTGCTGCTGTTACTGCTAAAGACGCTGCTTTTTCACCAATACTCGCGTCACTAGATTTAACTCTTTGCCAAGCTTTCTCAGCAAGTGCTTTATCCGCTATTGATCTATTTTTAGTATCACCAAATTTGGAATACGCTATATCGTGCTGTTTACAAGCCTGATCGAGCTTATTTATTCCAGGATCTCCTCTAGCAAGGCGTTTCTCTAATTTGGTTCCAGGACCACAATATTGATATCCTCCAGGTAAATGTAATTCCACAGGTAATAAATCAATCGCCTTGTTAACTATAGCTCCAACCGGTTTACTCAATAGAGAAAATGCTGTTGATGCTATTCCCCTTCCTCTCTGTAATCTCTCTCGATTATGACTGATGCGTTTAACCCTCGACATGACTATTTATAGCAAAAACTACAATCAGTAGGTGCACTCTATAAATGTTTTACAATGAATGTAATATCAGTTTTGGTTTCTTGTATTATATACTGTTTAAAATCCATTTATTATATAGAAATGGATTTATTAATTAAATGTAGACATATTAAATAAAAGTAGTAAAAATAGAAATAAGGTGTAATTGAAGATGTTCCAGATGTTTCTCCGCTGGTGATGGTATCGTTGTCTTCGGTAAAATGAATAAACTTTAAATAGTTGGCATGTTCCCTTAGAAACTTGCCACTTAATCGTTGGTAATTGAATAACACATCCCAGTTTAGTTTATCTTTAAAATTGTCAATATAATTCTCAGAGAGATTTTGATATTTACTTATTACTTCCCAACAGTTATTAAAATTTGGTGTCATCTCTACGAGGAAGTCTTCTGAAAACTGTTGTCTTTGTAAAATATGGATCCAGTTAACTCTGTGAAAATAAATTCTTAACATAGTCATTGTAAAGAGGTAGTGTATGGAAAGTTGTTCCCAATCCATATATCTATCAAACCGTTGAACAAAACCATCTGTCAACACTCCTTGGGGAAATCTCGGCTCTTGAGATATTAAACTCCACGCAGTAATATTGGATTCCATCATCCTCTCTGTATCGTCTCTCGAATATGACTGATGCTTTATCCCTTATCATGGGTATTTTAAATTCTTTTTTCTCTTATGTAATCTTCATTGTTTTCTGTTGGTTCATTAATCACATTCACTTTATCCTCCTTTCCTAATGTCTTGACTTTAGAAGGCTCAGACGGTATATTTCGTTGATTAGGTTTCTCTGGATTGTGTATATTTTTCCAGTCTAAATAATTGTGACTGTCAACATCTGAAGCTGCATCTCTTCCTGAAGCCCGATGGATATAATGGAATAGAGCTGCACCAAACCTTTCCAAATGTTTTTCATATTCCGTAGTCCATTTCTTGTGTACATTATCAAACATTTTCTTATTTACAGCGTCTCCATCCTGCTCACAATCACCTACGTTTGATAATTTTAATTTTTTTAAATCATAGCTTGTATCAGTTTTATTCCTTTTGTAAATCGTTAACAATTTTAGAGTAGCTAAATTTACTGCTTCACCATCATAAATGGGATATTGTATATCGCTTAACCTTTTACCGGAAAACCCCCAATGATCTTCGTGTACAGTTGGGGTTCTTTTTTCATGTACTGTACCGTAACCGCATCAGACGACATAAGCGGATCACCAACATTTTGAATTACTTTTCCTTCCAAATTATAGTTTCCGTCAGGTGTTAACGGAAACCCAGCTCTTTTTTCACTATATCCAGATTTTACTCCAAACTCGGAATACCGTCCAAACTTGTCCACACTCATGATGTAACTGAATCGCTATCGTTTAGGTTCTTATTATATATACGTCTACTGAACAATTATTCCTTGTTTTCGCAGTTCATCAACCAAAGCTACCCATTCGTTTTCTAAACCAGTGTGCCCGGCTTCCATAGCTTCATGTAATAACCTCATTCGATCAACTAACTTATTTATATCGTTGTAATATATTATATTAGTTTTATACAAATTTTTCAATAATCCCCTTCCAGATGTGGTAGGATCAGTTGTTTTTCTCTTTTTATGCAAAACATTTAATTCAGCAGAAGATAAAGCTCTTCTTTTAATTTGAGCTTTTTTTGATTTCGAGGGGAAAAGACTAGATATAATACTTGTATATTTTATTGACCGATTTCTATGAATAGGTAGGTCTTTGGAATACTTCTTTCTATGTGCATTTGTATACTCTAATATATTTTTAAACAATTGTAAATCCCTTTTAGTATATTTACCAGGATTATTTTTAAAGATGAGTTCAAACAAACCTTTAGTACCTTTATATTTCTTATCTCCAATAACTATATCATCATTTTCGTTTATATCTAACTTGCTATCTCCAATCATTAATCCTTTATCCTCTATTCTAGCTCCATAAGTATGATAATTTCGATTAGCATGTGCGGCGTGTAACATTTTTAACGTATATGTTCTTCCAAGTGTTCCTTTAAACATAATATCCGTGCCTAATTTGCTTAAGTTGGATGGGTTAATATCCTCTTCTTCTGCTCTTGTATCTTCTACACTTGTATCTTCTGTACTTGTATCTTCTGCAATGTCCTTTTCCTTTAAATCCTCTATATCTCCGCTTTCTTCATACTCGTCACTTTCTTCAGATGTTTGTAACTGGCCAAAACTTTCATCATTTTGAAATTCTTCTTCATATTTGGAAATTGGTAGCATTTTATCCCCTTCGAAGCGAATTGAAGGTTTTTCCATATTTTGTGCTAATCGCTTTAAAGGTTCAGTAACAGGTTTGAATGTTGTTTCTAAAAATTGCTCTCTTTCATTTATACCTGATTTTAAAGCTCGGTTTTTTTGTCTAATAGAATCACTAAGTGATTTTATTTCCTTTAATAGCTTTTCCTGGTTAACCATCTTCATACCTTGACGACTTGTACAGTAATACCGCTAATCAGTGTATTAAAACGAATTTATCAAAACCTATTCTATAACGACCATCTTTTATAGCTTGATCTTTTATAATAACCAAAAATCCATACTTTTCCGCCCATGCTTTTCCGCAAAGCTCTTTAAACTTTTCAAATGGCATATCCGCATTCACATGATCGTTATATATATGTTTTAGGTTAGTATCATCTTGTTTGAATACAATTAGAATATTTGCATTATCTCTGATAAGTTGTTTTGGGATTTTGCTATAAGTTTGTCCTATATATATGCTGTCGATGTTATTATGTCTTCCCATGGCAAAGTAGTTTCTAATAGTATCCTGATTTTCACAAGATACATCGTCAAATATAAATACAGAATACGGTTTCGCTTCGTTTGGTTGCATAATGCTATCACTAGCGTTAAATTTGTAAAAATTAACATCAGACACATCAGATAGGATTTTATCCAGCAATTGATACTTTGGTTGATGTAGAGACTTTGAAAAAATATATAGGTTATTAAACCTTAATCCTTGCGGATTAGTGATCAAATTAAAGACAACATTGGTCTTTCCACAGTTTGAGGGGCCACTTACTATACATCGAACAGTGTTTGGAAGTAAACTACCGTGTTTACCATTGTTGATTTTAACGTTATCCACAGTTAAATCATCTATGTTATTAATATTGAATCGATCTTTATGGTGAATAATCTCCATCCTGCTCAAAGGTTAACGATGAAATGAGTTGCTTGTATTAAACCAAGTCCTTTATAGGTATCCATGAATCCTCAGTTTTGTTAAACCCTAACCACCGCACTTTAACTGCGTCATTTTTTCTTTGTAACACTTTTTAAACAAGATATACATCACCTACTGTTGACTTTAACATTTCATGTCCATAAAATGCACCTTGCAACAAATCTCCTTTGTTATCTTTTAGGATATACGTTTCAGGTTCAGTCGGTTGCACTTTATACACTGTAAAAACTTGATTCGTCCAATTGGGAAGGTATTTCTTGGTAAACACTCCCTTATATTTACTAATCCGTACTTTATCACTTACATTAAATTTTCTTGGCTGCATTTTTTCTACTTTAGGCTTTGTATTTTTCTTTATGCGTTTTAATACATCTTTTGCATTTCTTCTATTTACTTTGTTAGGTTTCATACCAATAGTTCTATGAAACCTGTTGTTATACTCATTTATTAATTGTGGTAAAACATCATACCATACGTAAGAACCTCTTTTTGAAAATTGTTTATACAGTGCTCCTTTTAAGGTTCTATTGAATCTTTCTACAATAGCTGCTTTTTTCTCTGAATTTGTAGAATAATGATTTATTTTATATTTATTCATTAACTGTGCAAAGTTTGTATTAAAGTATTCTGTTCCATCATCAGTTTGTAAATGTTTAATTTTGTTTTTATCTCTTTTTATGGCTATTTCCATGGCTTCTGTTACGCTTTTACCAGTCTTGTCCTTTAGAGGCAAAGCGTCTGCAACTTTTGTAAAACAATTAATAATTGTGAGTATATATTTAAATCCTTTGTTTATTCTGCTATGCGGTCGCATTTCAATTAAATCCGCTTGATATAGATCATTTATCCCTTTTATAACAGTATTTCTTCTTGGAAACTTTATTCTTGCAGGTTTGTGTAGTTCATTAATAATCTTCTCCTTCAGGTCTGACATGATGGTTTCACGAAGGCAGCTGATATGGTATTAAATATTCTATGGTATAAATCTGCTTATATATATATATATATATATATATAGTTCAAGGTCATTCAAAACTTGTGTAAAAAAAGGGGAAACACAGCTTAACATTGCTGTGTTTCCCCTTTTTTTACGGAAAGGAAAAGGATAAAGGATCTAGGACGATGAAAAGGTTACTCGTCAATAGGGTTGAGGGAGTAGTGGCCGAATGGCAATGTGTTGATTTTGTCTGGAAGGGTTTGTCTTTTGTCGTCATTACAGGATAGCGCCTTTTTAACTTCAGTCACGCTGTACAGCTGATGGTTAAAACTTCTGATGGTGTTGAATTTAGCTGTAATGATGTTATCCCCAAATAAGCATTGCTTGTAGTGTTCAAAATGCACTTTCTTCTTTAAATATAAACTCTTCACACCTTTAGCTTTCTTAATATAGCTATTGTTCTTTTCTTCTTCTTCTTTTCCATTATAGAGTTTCAAAGAATATAGTTTAGACATCAGTGCAACAATCTCTTCAAGTAGAACACCATTAGCCTCATCCTTGAATTTGCCTAGTACTTTTTTGTGTCTGCCATTGTCGTAGTTTGGATGATCTTTTGGATAATCGGAGAAATCAAAGTCGTTCTTGTAAATAAATGTACGTAAGTCTTTATACATGTCCAATGTTACTATGCGATATATGAAAGCGTCAGTGTCCATATATGTAATAGATATATTTTCTCTTCCGTAGAATGCCACCATTTTGTTGTAGTGAAAGTCGTACATGTGTGTTTTTGAGATGTCCAAGATTGACATGCCTATATACAAAGGACGATCCATCTTCACACTCGTCTTCTTCATGGACACTGCTACAAGTTTTTCATTAATAATTATAGATGTTCCAAAATTTGGCTGCTGTACTAGTTTCTGTAATTTTTTTGCGTCGGTAACAAGTTTAACGTTTTTATGTCTTCTTTTGTTTTCCAATGTTTTTCCAAATATCGCATTATTCATTAATTTAAAGAAATCTTTTTGAAAGTCTGATGTAGCTGCTGCTCTTCTGATGGTATTTGAATCAATGTAGGGTTTCAACCAGCATGATTGAGAAAATTCCAAAACTCTATTAATTTTTGTTAGACGTAGTCCTAATTCGATAGCTTGTTGAACCACCCAAAAGTGAGCCACGTAGCGTTGTTTATTATTTAATGTCATCATTAATTTGGGGTGTTTTCCAATTGGTGAAATTTCATTTTTAGCAAGAAGTGGAAGGTCATAATGAAGATCATGTAAATTTTCTGGGTATTCAAAATCGCAATCCAAAATATATCCAGTGTCACCATGTTTCAGAATTTGTAAAATATCGCCAATAGAGTCGGGATTAATCCATTTAAAGTTATCAAAAGGAAGTGGGTTTGACATCGCCCATCCGTACAGGTTATTTGCATCGAAATATCCTAAATAGGTTGACGGTTTGGTTTCATCGTAATCGGGAAGGTATTTGTTGTTGGCTTTGACATGTCTGGTAACACTTTGGGTCAATCCGCCTCTTACTCCAGCTTCAACCATTAAAACCATGTCAATATCTGTTAAAAGTTGGAGTTTGCATTTTGTTTCTTTTAACATGGCTTGCCAAGCTAATCCTGGTGAAGTATACGAATGTAGAGGGTCCAAACCGTATGTAGCAAAACAGGTGTTTCGGAATTCTTCCATTACATCACAAAGAAGAGTTACATCTAGTTTGACATAAAAGTCCGAGTAATCTCCTAAGGTCTTCATATCTAACTCGTTCCATACTCGACTTGCGTGTTGATAGTCCTCAAGTGATATTTCCGAATCATTAAGTTTGTTTTTGAAGTGTTCTGGTGGAGGTAGTGATGTTTCATCAAATCTATGCAGTCCATCGATGTAGTCATAGGGGAAGACTCCTTTTCGAAGAACCAAATCCATTTTACTATTGGGTACAATTTTGCTTGTTTCTATCAAATCTGTTCTTCTTAGATTTTCAGATAATTTCATGAGGCTTGAAGGCATAAATCTAAATGAATCAACAAACCTTAATTTAATTTTACCCACCTTTTTTGAAAAGCTTATAAATTTTTCCATTGTAGTAGCCAAAACGTCTATTGCTCCATTATCTCTTCCTAGTTCGGGGATTATGAAGTGCGAATCATAACCACTCAGATTGTGCAGAACTACTGGGATGAAATATGGTAGTTTGTAGTTCAAGTTGCAAGCGTTACAGGCTGCACCTCTGTACGCTCCCGTAAGATGATCGTGGTCACGAACTTTAACGTTATCCAGTGTAAAGGTGTTATTACACAGATAACACGTTGTTGTTGAATCATAATGTTGAAGCTCTTCTTCTTCCATAGGTGACATGGGTACCTTTGTTCTATACAGTTCTTCTACCTTTGCAGCTATGTCATACAGATCATCGACAAAGTATTTGGCTGCTTCTTCACCGCGATAAATCTTTGGAGAAGATGATAGTCCATATTTTTGAAGATGATCTTCAGTCAACGTGGATTTAATTAGTATGCAATAACTGCTTGGTGAATGAAGTTGGTATTTGCTTCTTCTTGTAACGTCCTCTTCTTGTTGTTCAAGCGGATGTAAAGAAGACTCGAAATCAGCGTAAACAGCAACAGGTACACGGTATTGTTGTATTACTTTGTCAAATTTTATCTGCGCTCTGCTGGAATGTGGCAATTTAATTCTAACCTCATAGTTTCCATTACATAACCTTTGATGTTCTACTAACCATTCTGAACCTCCCCTTCTTAATGGTTTGCCTACATGACAAAAACATCTTTTACAAATGGTTTTCTCTCCGTGTTTTTTTGATATTTGTTTAGATACAAGAGCTCCAAAGTTTCTTATGTAGACATAGTGGGATATGTCCCCTTTAGTGATCAATAGCAAATCCGTATGATCTCTGCGCTCAATAGGTGTTATGCGCAAGGGGTACGCATTGTTTGACGAATCTAAGCCGAAAATGTTGACAGAAGCTGAAGGATTTTGCTTTTCAAATTTTGAAATGTCTGTTATAGCAACAGGATAAGTCATCCCTTGAAAATTATATCTATGTTGTACTTCATCATATTTGCGGCTTGGTCTTATCGGATTGTCTGTTACATATTTGACCAACATGGCATATTTAAAACATTCAGTATCATGATTTTGTACGTTGACGCAGGATAAGGTATTTCTAATCTTTGTTGGTAGAGGGATGTAGCTACTTCCTCGAATTCCATAGCCGTGTTTGTGTACTCTTAAGTCTAGCCCTGTGATGCTTAACAAACTCCATCCAGAGCCTCTTCCTTCATGTTCTTGTATTTTTGTCATTAGCTCTTCAAAACATTCAGATACGATTGAATCAATATCTGACGAAAACATAATAGTTCGGTTTTTTGTTAAGAAACCTCTCGGTGAGGTTTCATTTTGAATGTTTGTAAATAAAGCATCCAGTAATAGTCCAAATTTAATAAAATTTAATCTTTTTAATTCATTTTTCAGAGTTTTGCTAACCAATCCTTTTGCGTTATTTAAAAATTCTTCAAGTTTCAATTTTGTATTGTCAATTTTAAAGTGGGTTACAACATTACCCGGAAGTGCTCGGGCGTGTAGTTCCACATTCATTGATGGTCCAGGCGCATAATGAATGACACTTGGTCTTGAAACTTCATTTTCTTCTTTTTCTTCATTTTCTTCTTTTTCTTCTACATTTTGTTCTTCTTGATGTTTTGCTAATTGTTGGTCGATTGAATCTAATTCTTCTTCATTTGGTTCTTCCTCTTCTGTATTTGTATTGGTGTTATGTTTCAATTCTTTATGAATGGTTAAAAGCCATTCATCTCTGAAAGAAGCTTTACAAATATTGCAGCGATTCATAATGTAGGTGTGCTCTCCACAAGGGTCAACGCAATAATAAAAAACACTGCAAATGCACCTCTATTTATACCCTAGAAGAAGTGGTGGGGGTAAGTATTAGGTTAGGTTTACTATATTTTACATTTTCTGTTTACTATTGTAGTTGGAGGCTACAACATTTTTGTATTTAGTTCAAGGTCATTGAACATATTTGCCAAAACGGGGAATAAAGCAGTAAATGATTTCATTTTAAACCATAAATTGATCTATTCCCCGCTCTGTATTTAACAAGGACAATTTTCTTCAACAGGAACATTTGATAGATTTTTAAACTTGGATGTGAAGTCGGATTGTACACATTGCATCTCGATCAACTAAAAATTTCATAAAATAATAGGGATCTTCAGTTGTAGATTCATCTTTAACATATTCAATAGTCAACATTGCCTTTAACATCTAAGTTAGACGATCCTCCTGGGCTATCCATAGCTGAACAATAACTATACTCCGAAGCCGACTGCCTTATATATGTTTACCACCACCCTTTTACAATGAATATAGCTGGTTCAATGTCTTGTTCGGGAAAAAGTCGCTAACCTAACGTGTAGTGTAATAAAGACACAAAACAAACCCCTCTTGTAATAATCGGTAAATTTCTCTCTTCAAAGGAATTGGTTCCACATCTATTTTTACCTCTTCAGTTTTACGAATACCCAATCCTTTGACCTTAACATCATGATACTCCATAAGCAGTTGGTATACACGCTGGGTAAAGATATCCGCTTTAGTAGTAAAGTTAATATAGTGGAGGTATACCATGGTAGATGCTCTATTGATGCAGTTCACAACCAAAGTGATTATTGACTCTGCAACATCGCGCTTTAATACCCATCATGCAAGTGGGTCAAGCCGTCTGATTATATTACCAAAACGGGGAATAGAGCAGTAAGTGATTCTCACTATAACCACAAACTGATATATTCCCCGCCTGTGATCACCCCTTCTACCACATCTTCTAACTGGGTCAAGGTCGTTTCTGAACAAAATGGGGGGTGGGGTGTGAGATTTGACAGAATCTCACACCCCGGAAACCTAAAGGGAAGTAGATATAATTTACAGTAAAGTCTGGCTAAAGTTCAAGTCACAATGAAGAGTTATTATTTTACAAATATAAAGTCAAACAAATATGTAAATTGTACGAATCTAAAATAAAGGAGTCGGTGAGGAGCCTTAGGACCCCTCTCACCGAGGTCTAGCGAAAACCGGGGAAATGCGAAACCCCATCCGGTATGCAAAGAAGGTGCAGTGATCGGTTTGCGGGCCGTAAACACTGCAAAGCAAGAGCCGGTTTGCTGGCCGTACTCCTAAAAGCTAAGGAGAGCCGGTTTTCTTGCCGTACTCGCAAGGAAAGGAGATGGAGTTAAAGGGTATCTTACATATTTGTATGATGAATAATTAATTTCAATTAACAAGAGTTATAAATGTAAATTGTACTAATCTAAAATAAAGGAGTCAGTGAGGAGCCTTAGGACCCCTCTCACTGAGGTCTAGCAAAAACCGGGGAAATGCGAAACCCCATCCGGTATGCAAAGAAGGTGCAGTGATCGGTTTGCGGGCCGTAAACACTGCAAAGCAAGAGCCGGTTTGCTGGCCGTACTCTTAAAAGCTAAGGAGAGCCGGTTTTCTTGCCGTACTCGCAAGGAAAGGAGATGGAGTTGAAGGGTGTCATTAATATGTGTGTGTGTGTGTGTGTGTAAGATGTTAATAAATTAAAAAAATGTATAAATAACCTAGCCAAACTTTAAAGTAATTTAAAGAAAGGAGTTAGTACTATCTACAATACAAAATAAGCAAACAAGCAAGCAAAGTTCAACCAAACATACAACATGCAACATGCAAAAGTATAAGGGATTAATAAAAAGTGTGCGCATACTTAGTATTAACCCCTTATTTCTCCAGTTGTTCTTATAAAAAGAACAACTAGACAGTTGCACTGAACAGTGGAGATGGTACCATGTTAACACTCCACTGTACAGCAAGCAACTGATGTCAGTTACTGCATGGTTCGCTTATATAGGAGACGCGAAATTACCTCGGCTGAGTTTGATGAGGTTTTAATTTCGCTTTTATCAGCATACTACAATACAGTTAAGAAAAGCAAAGACATGCGGAAGATTTTAAATACAAAAGTTGAAAGCAAAAGCAACGACCCTAGCATGCAAGAAACTAACTACTATAGCCGGACTAATAAAGCAGCAATATAACATGCAGGAAAAGACAGAGTGAAAGAGAAGGAGAAGAGAGAGAAAGAGAACCCAGGTAGCGAGATCTTACGAGGGGGGCGCCCTCCCCCCGCATTACCCCACTACTGCAATTGTCCTCGCACTTTAATACGCAGGTCACTTGCATGGGAGCAGTCTCGACTTAGATCGACGACTGGTAAGGAACTGTCCGGAGCACTCGCTTATATGGCCGCGGGAGGGCGCGGGTAATTTTCCCGACACAGGGTAATTTGGTTGGGTATTTTGTTGTGTAATGCAGCTCTAGACATAAAAACAAAATTCGGCTGATTTAGTGAGGTTTTTAATTTCGCGTGTAACAGCTGGCGCGGGGCGTTCCCTTGACAGCTTGATTTAATGGGTTGCGCACCGGTTGCATTCTACTAGGTAATTAACTCTCCCACTCGTTTTGTTGAACGCTAGTACAGGTTGGGATTCTCTATCTCTATTCATATTTAATTTAGGTACCTTTTGTTGTAACTAAAATAATTATGTTGTGTAGCTAGTTGAGGTATTTTGCATTTACGTATTCGTATTATTACTTTAGTGTGAGCTGCCCCCATTATATATCATTGTGAAATACGGCCAAGACGTCGAACGTCGCATAGTGGGGCAATTTTAATAATCTAGTTTAACAAATATTTACAATGGTTTATTCACTAGCTTAAAACACTGAACACCTATCTATATTTACAACACATTAAACTTAAACAATGTTGAATGTTATTAAAAAACAGTCATCAACAGATAGGAGACAAATATTTCAGAGAATAAATCAAGTTAATAAAACAAAACAAAAATGCATATTGCTCTCTGAAGACTAATAAAAAAATAAATATAGCGAGATGGTTTTGGAATAAGTCTTCTAAGAGTCTCAACTCCTTAAGAATCAAATGATAGTTTTATTATATCTGTACTAAACAAAAACAGTTTGGTTGGATGAAAACTATAATTTATTTATTCCATCAATAAAGTATTTTATATTATCAATGAACAATTCTAAAGAAATATCACAGATAATCTGTTACGAAAAAACACTTACTTTTGTCATTTTACATCTACAGACCTCCTAACAGAGAAAATACAAGTAAGAATGTTCATTTCTAGCTTTTTATAGACTATTTAGCAGTCAAATTATATGTTTACCGTTTTTTTCAGAAGACTGACAGATATACATAAATCACAACAAAATGACTAAAATCGCCCTAATACACTGTAAATAATTAATTTAAAACAGCATACTACTGAAATTCATCAATTTCTATTTTAAACGTCTTTTTTGCTGATATATTTTTATTTAATTTTTTATCAAACTTGGTGAATGGCTTTATGTGATAGTGCGAACCATGCGCACTTAACGTAGTATTGAAACTGTTTTGTTTTAACTATAAATTTTGTCTTTTCATTTTTTGCCCATATTGAAATTTAATTTTTTATAACCGACGCTTAAATGTAATAACATCTTGGTTCGTATTTTATTTAGTTTTTCCAACAGTTATTTATAGGATATTACTCTCAAGGAAACGATACACAATAATTATCTACATTATAATTGACAGGTTATTAACATGAAATATTGTGCTATATGTAAGTATTTTGAATTGTAAGTATAATAACATAATAGAATAACTTATAAAAATACGTATTAAAATATTACTAAACCAAACTCCAAATATCCAATTTTGTTAAAATAATTTTGTAGTGTTCTTAACATAACTAAAGCATTATTTGTAATAAAACATCAACATTTTTAAATCCCTTCAATTATTGTCTAACCTCTTTTTATGAATTTCTTGTGATTTACCAAAGTTTTAACATTATTATTTGGAAGTTTATTGTAAATTCTTGGGGCAATAAAATAATATGTGTGAGTGAAAAATGTTGAGCTTGGTTTCGATACATAACAAAAACTTGCATTTCTCATAGTAATTATAATTTGATATGTAGCAAATTTAATAAACTAAATATATTCAAAGGTTTGTGGGGCGTAGGTCTGAGAGGCTATGTAAATTATAATGGGTTTCTGATCATTTGACAAAGCAATACCTTCCTAACGGTATGCGTGAATTTCTCCTACGATGCATAACAGTTAAGAAAAAAGAGGGGCAGTTGTGTGCTTACCTATTAATAAAAGGTTAAATAAAATAAATGTTTATAAATTACATATGTAATCACTAATTTATGTAACCCGATTTAAACTTGGGAAAATAGAACGTTCCCGGGGTGCAGCCCGAGGGAATTTTAAAGAAGTGAATAGGCCTATGTGTTGCATGGGTTCAAGATCTACCTTTGTGTAAAGTTTCAGCCCAGTTGGTTAAGTAGTTTTTGCGTTCACCCGGAACATCAGACCGGCAGACAGACAGACAGACAGACAGACAGACAGACAGACAGACTGACAGACAGACAAACAGACAGACAGACAGAAACCACCTCTTCTTTATAATATTATAGATTACTCTCAAGGAAACGATACACAATAATTATCTACATTATAATTGACACGTTACAAAGTTCTCGATTTTATTTTTTTTTTTTGCTTGCATTTTCCCGCCGTAACACTTACACGCGGGGACACTTTAAAAAAACCAGCATCGCCTCAAACTAAACTGCCCATAAAAATGAAACGTACAATTATGATCGGATGCAGGAAGCGTCAGTTACCCGTCATTACGCGGCGGCGGTGGCTGGTCGGTGATAGCGTTTAATTTCTGCAACGATTACATCATGATTGCTGTTGGTTTTTCGCATGTTTAATGAACCAATCGAAGGTGAAACGCAATTGGTGTGTGACATAGCAAATGTGATAACGTGTAATTATTGAGAGTTTTTTTTAAATTTATTTTGGGTAGTCTCAATTAATATATTTTAGTTCTAGGTCATACAATTACATGGTAGGAAACAACTGTTTCATTACTCAAACTGTATAAAATAACGTATTATAAAAAAAAAACCCAAAATGACTACCTACCGTCAGGAATCGACCTTTACAAACGGCACAAAGCTGCCAGATTATAACATAGCTCTTTAATTGAAAGTCATTAAATGCTCACGAAAATCAAATTCAAACAAATTTATTGTCTCAGGGGACTTCAAATTGGGGAGGACCCTATGCAAATTCCGACATGGATTTACCCCGCCGGAGTGGACAGTTGGTCACACCCGGTTAAACAAGTTTCTCAAAGGATTAGCTATTAAGTAAAATTATTACAATACCCCTTGTAAGTATAAATTAGGATGTTATATACTCTTTGAGCTAACGGCCTTTAGTAGTCATTAAATATATCACAAAAAAAAATCAAATTTCTATATAATTTAAACGTACAAGATTTCAAGGAGACGTATGGAAACGTAAAGATTCAGTCATGCTATTTTGTATTGTTTTCACTATGCAAGCCAGACTCTAGACCAATGGTTGGTCCAGAGTAGAGATGGCCTAACAATATGTAGCCGCTGACACACATTTACCGCGGCGTCTTATTTTAATCCAAACAAAGCGTATGAAACGGGTCATAACAATGTTAAACCACAAAGCAAATTAGTAATTACCAATTAAAAGTGGTAATCGTGATATAATAATCATAAATAAACTTGATATTAAGGTTACTTCCCCAATAAAAATTGTGTTGAACGACTTAATTCAAGGGCTCAGCTGATTATTACAACTGTCGATTGCTTATTACAGTAATTATTTAAAATGTCTTTACGTTTATTACGTGTCTTAATGTGTTAATACCCTCTTATTAGGAAAAATTGTTAATCCATCTTTATCACACATGCTTGTTATTTAAATAAATGGATTCGTTATTGCTACGAATTACAGTATAAATGTGTCCAAAACGTATAAGTTATAACCCTCCGTCGACGGGGTTTTATTGGTAGTATGTCAAGGATCTTAAATATTTTCCAACATTAGCGCAATTTTCATTCTTCGGACTGGTTCCATTGGGCAGTTTAGCTGCTAATAAAGCAAACGCCAATACGTGTTGCACTGATAAGCTGGATAGATCACTCCTTGTGACTCTGTAAACAGTTATGCATAGAAGAATGTTATTTAACTTAGTGTTAAAAATGTATACCATCATGTAAAAGAACTAGGTATATGAATCTAACTGATAATGTAGATTGCGAGACCTGTGTGTACAACTAGTTACATTAAATTGTCGGCGCTCGGGTAAAACATGTAAAACTGCAATAAATCTTGTAACACTGTGTTAAAGAAAAATAAATTACGAACATTTTTAAAAAAGGTGTAGGGCGATAGCTTTTTTCCTTTTATATTAAAAACTAATTTGATTCGATTCTTTGATTGTAAAGCTAGCAAATGGAGTTCTTGGATGTTATTTTGATTTTGTTTGATGTACTAAACGTCTGAACTCTAAAATATCTACAAATCTAGTAAAGTTCAAATAATCAGCGATATAAAAGTACTATTTCTCGTTATAATCCAAATTTAAACCATTGAGGCAATTACTTTCCCTATAAATCTCTGAACAATGAATAAAAGTAGGGCGACGGGGTATTGTACTTATATCTGACACTCGGTTTCCAAGAAATCTACCGTAGAATACTCCAGGCTGAAACATTCTTAGCAAGTTGTCTGCTACGCAAGATGCATCATATGAGTACATGCAATAAATTAGATCACAGTGACTGTTATGATTGCGTAAAAACAGTGTCGAGCAAGAATTGTTAATGTTTTTAGTTACGGAGCTCCGATCCTCACAGAGTCAGAGCTAGACTCTAACTAATGCATGTCCCGTAGTTATTGTGCGATGTGACAACTTGGTGGGGGAAACTGGTGTGGTGGGGGGTAAAGACGAGTGTCTATCCTACATGCTTGTATCACTTCAGTATACCTGCGGCTCTTGCATAGTTCACATGGATTCGCCAATACAAGGCACTACGGTTTCTTCCACATGTTCTTCTTTTAATATTGAGCAAGCTGACAATACAAATGATGAAATACAAGTACATGAAGTTTATAGCACAATATCTTCTGATGCAGAAGCAATAATGTCATCTCTAATAGGGTTTGACTAATGATGGTGGATGTAGTAGCAACCATCTGCCTCGCACCACCTGTCGCCTGCCATCTGCTCCGCCCCACCACACTTTTGCCCCCACAATTTGGTTTGATACCAAAACGCTAGCTAGCGAATATTCAGTACACCTCCAGCTCTTGACCAGTGTACATCGAGCTCTCTGTTGAAATGACCATCAAAATTAGGTGTATTCATTATGACTCTATTCATCTGGCGACTTTCCAAGACCTCGAGGTTTTTAATGAAGAGTTAAGACTTCTCATTGCGTCCGGTTACGATTTATCTTTGGAACTTTACGCAACAAAAAACAACATGGACTCTGCGCAGGGATCGAAGTATCTACCTTCTTTCATCAGGAAAAAACACGATGATCGCGACTCGTCGGCATCATCAACTTCGATTTTAACCAACATCGGCGGAAGCTTCGTATTGTAATTAAGAACAAACATTGTTAATAAAATAAAGTTATTTTGTAATAGTACTACCTCGCACTCGTATCATTCGATTGTTTCATTCGATTATTTTCATTCGATATTTCTTATCGATTAACTATCGAATCACAATCGAATTTTACGCGTGCGAGGTAGTACTTTTTTAAAACACCCTCCCCGTGACCTTGAACTTTACCTCATTACGTCACAAAACCGCCTACGTCACTGGCTCAGCCTCAGATGACGTCTTTCATGACTCAGCGCTTCCGGTCACGTGACCGGAAGCCATAAATCAAGTGAGCCAAAAGTCCCCTTCCAACACTACTATGCCTCTCCAATCAATCCTTGAAACCGTCTTTATTGAAAAGACACCAATCAACGAAACATCATGAAACTGAAGACAAACCCATTGAATTTTTTAAAAGGAAGCAAACAGAATTGAAAAAGAATCAGTTTGAATGAGAAATTTTAGGTACTCATACAGATACTAATTTATTGAAAGCATCTTATCTAGTTAGTTTAAGAATTACGCAGAATGGGAAACCGCATACCATTGGCGAATCTCTTATTTTGACTGCCGCAAAGGATATAGTTAACACAGTGTTAGGAGAGAAGGCAGCAAAGGAAATAGAAAAATTCCATTGTCTAACTCTACAGTTCAAAGAAGGATTGATGACATGGCACCAAATGTAGAAGAAACGCTGGCCCTGTACCTGCAGCAATGCAAATTTTTTTCTCTTCAAATTGATGAGAGCACTGACATAACAAACATGGCTCAACTGTTAGTATTTATTCGTTTTGACCATGAAGATGAAATTGTGGAGAATTTTTTGTTCTGCAAACCCTTGTTAACTAACACTAAAGCTGAAAATATATTTGAGTTAATTGACGAGTACTTGACCAAAATATGACTGCCTTGGTCAAAATGTGTTGGTGTTTGCACAGATGGTGCCAGAGCTATGTATGGCAAGTTAACTGGGCTTATGGCAAGAATTAAAAAGGTTGCTCCACAGTGTCAAACCACGCACTGCATGATACACAAAGAAGCTCTTGCCTCTAAGAATATGACTGGAAGTTTAAGTAAGGTTTTGCAAGATGCCGTGAAGGTAACCAGTCAACTTATCAAAGGCTCGGCATTAAATTCGCGATTGTTTGCAATTCTGTGCGAAGATACTTGTGGCATTTTTAAAAATCTACTCTTCCACACGGAAGTTAGATGGCTTTCAAGAGGGAACATATTGACCTCAATATTTGAATTGAGGTCTGAGGTGTTATTATTTTTATCTGAAAAGGACAAAAATGACATGAAGTCCATGTTTGTAGACGAGCAGTGGCTTCAAAGGCTAGCCTATCTCTCCGATATTTTCTCCAGACTGAATATTTTAAACATGGGTCTTCAAGGAGCACATGATACAAGTTTTTCAGTTAAAGACAAGATCAAATCATTTTTGAGGAAACTAGACCTCTTCGTCAAGCAAACTGAACAAAAGGACATATCTTCTTTCTCAACTCTGTCATCGTGGCTGCAAAAAAATGAATTGACTCCAAGTGATGCACTTCTTACAGATATTGTGGACCATTTAAACACTCTTAAAGTGAGTTTTGAGAAGTACTTTCCCGACATTACTTCTACAAAAGATGACTGGATTAGAAATCCGTTTTCCCTGAAAGACTTTCCACCAACTGTATGTGATAAAGAGAGTTTCATTGAGCTTACATGTGATAGTACGATGAAAGACGCTTTTAAAGAAAAGTCTCATATCTTTATGGATGACAACAAGAAACGAATATCCTGATCTTTTTACTTAAGTACTAAAGTGTTTGGTTAGGTTTTCGACTACTTATTTGTGTGAGCGAGGCTTTTCGGAATTGATATATGTTAAAAATAAGTACAGAAACAGACTATCTGTAGAGAACGACTTAAGGTTAAAGATCAGTTCAATTAGTCCTGACATTGAGTCTTTCCTGAGCAAGAAACAACAAGTTTCCCATTGACAACCTTTTTTGCTGTTTCAATATTTATTAGATTGGTCATTTTGTATTTTTATTGTTTTAGTTTTTAGTTAATTTTGTAGAAAAGCAAAATAACTTTCTTTTTGCGGTTTAAGTGTGTAGTTGAAACAATTTTTTTCCAATTTTATTGTATTCAACTTTGTTTATAAAACCTGCAGCTAGCAGTTTTTAGTTTCAAACTATAAAATTTAGTCTACTTTTATTATTATGTTAATTTATAATCACATTAATATTTGTATACCTTCGAACTATAATGTTCATTCGAATTTACGTTTATTCAACTAAAATAGAATTTTTCTAATTGTTGTAAATTTGTGTTTCATTTTTTCACACACCACTAATTATAGCGAAACATGTTAAAAAGGAAACAATATCCTAGGTCCTAGGCTCTCTCTAGCTGTATCTCTAAGGGGGGGGGGTGCAGGCTCGGTGGTGGGTGGGGGGGTAGGTATGAGTTTGGGTGGTACGCCAAAGAATTTAATAAGCATCAGGTGGTACGCAGGCACAAAAAGGTTGAGAAACACTGCACTACAATAATGTGCATATAATTGGGATGAACTGAGTATGTCAAAACTTCTTTGTTATTGTTTTTCACCTACCGTAAACAAATTTCTTATTAATACATTTACAAAAAAGTAAATAATACACTTTACTAAATTATTTAAAAGTACAACTTTGAATACGTTTTATTCATAATGCATATCACATTTCTATTGTCGAGGTATTTAATTGATGGTTAAGATTGGCGAATTTTACAACCAGTAATGTACGTTGTAACACAGCTATTACGTATTATAAAAAGTGCCAACGGTTTTCGACATATTTAAGTGTATTACTTTATTATATTGATCTTTTTGTACAAGGATTTACCTGGGTTTTCACTAAACTTTATTTACTACTAGCTGTGTACTCGTCCTTCCTGCGGGTTGTATATAAATGGTAGATTAACTAAAGCAAATAACAATCCACATTATTTTACAATATTAAAATTACATTTTACATATTTAATGTACAATTAAATCAAAGTTAACGAAATATACTGGCAGATAGTTCGGGTCCTGTTGCTAAGTCGAGGAACTCTTTCGGGTAGTAAACGGCGTGTGGTTTGCGACTCCAAATCGGTACACGTAACACTTTGGATTCGCTTTTAGAAATAAAAGAACTCAAGTAAAAAAAAAAAAATAAAAAGCTTACAATAACCCGAGATGACGTATCGTGTTCAGTTAGTATTTTGGTTTGTTTATTTGTGTGTCTAGTATTTACATTATGGGCGTGTCTATAATATATGCTAATGGCACTTTAATATAAAATTGTATATTATTTTGAAAATAAATATATTGAATCTTGAACCCCTTATTTGTTAGGGGCCGGTTAAAACCCTGGTCTTGTTACTACCTAAGGTCAACTTGTTCTTAGAAATCATAGCCTAATGGTAAGTAATAGCCCAATGACAAGTGGCAACTGGTTAAAGTCGAACTTCAAACAAATTTAGACACTGATCAGGATCGATCTGGTGAACCCCGTAGTACAAGGCCTGCTTGTAATACTTTTTATTGGTATATGCGAGTAAGACCGAGGAAATCAGCTAGTCGCAGCAAACCTGCATATTAAGTGGAGTTTTAGTGGAAGTTGACCAAAGAAGGGATGAAATACTCCCATGAAACGGGAATTCATTCTATAATTTCTTAACAGTATAGGGCAAAAAGAAAACCAATCAATTACATACTTTCATAAACTAACTTGTTTTTAAGCAACTATGTAGTGATTTAAATATTTAACTAGTGATTTAAATGTTTAAGTCACTACTAGATGAAGCCTTTAACCAATTTTGGTGTCAATATGTAACATCAATGTAATATTTGTAAGATAAATAAAATGATTGACACATACTTACTATTATTTTAACTAACAAACTTGTTAATTGTTCGAAGTAGATGTTGTGTGAAAACAAAGTACAATCCAGAACCTAAATTATATCGTATCTATTTCCGTAAATAGCGTATTTTTAAAAGGCAACATTTTCTAAAGCCAAAACAAAATTGTTTTGGAAAAAAATGATACACACAGTTCAGAAGAGTTTATATGATCCAGTCAGAAATAACTGGTGTGAATCCCAACATGGTTAAATTAAACCCGCAAATATGTTACATTTAACTGACGAGTGCCAGTGATTACAGATATGTCTAGAACATTCACGATCCCTGAATAGCGGCATTACAACAAACGTGGAAACATTTACTAAAAACATTAAAATATTGAAAATTAATATAATATGATTTTAAAACATATTGAAAATTAATATAATATGATTTTAAAACAATCTCTAAATTTTAAGGAAAAAGGTCAAACTTGACATTTTACTCGTATTTAATTAGGAATATTACAGTATTTATCCAAACAATTCACGTTTTGATAATAAGTTTGCTTTTTAGCGAATTTCCCCTATAGGGAAGAAGCTATTACCATAGGTCTCATGGTAAGACTTAAGCCCGAGACCATGATAACTTTTCATTTTGAGGTCCCCAGATGCCAAAAACACCATTCGTTCAAATTTTTAGTGAATTTCCCCTATAGGGAAGAAGCTATTACCGTAGGTCTCATGGTAAGACTTAAGCCCGAGACCATGATAACTTTTCATTTTGAGGTCCCCAGATGCCAAAAACACCATTCGTTCAAATTTTTATATATGTATATATATATATACATATATATATATATATATATATATATGTGTGTCCGTAAGCACGATAACTCTCGTAAAAAAGGTCTGATCTTAATGAAATTTGGTACAAATGTGCAAAGTACCATTTATTTGAACGAGTTCGAAAACCAGATGAATCGCACCATCCGAAGGGGGGTTTTGGGGGGGTTTTGTACCCCAAAAATGAGGTTTTTGGGGTTTTCACATTTAATTTAAATTTAAATCAAATTTTAATTTATACCGTTGAATTCAGCTTAAAAAAACAAACAATTTGGTATTTTGATCATTGCTCTACGTCAATTGGTTACCGAGATATTGAAAGTGCTAAACACAGTACGTTGTCTAATGTTATTCTTATGGAGAAAAAGGACAATTGTATATCTCGCTTATTTATGAACATAAACTGGCGAAATTTGGTATACGGCTTGATCTGGTTATGGTTTATTGTTGTTTGCACAAAAAAACAATTTTTCGCCTATGGCTCCTGTAGCAGCAAACCTAGGTACTTGGTCCCCATGTTATTCTTATGGAAAATACTTAAAATGTTATATATCGCTTATTTATGAATGTATATGGATGAAACTTGGTATGTGACTTCACTAAGATGAGTTCTATTGATATTTGCATAAAAACCCATTATTTTGTGTGCCTTGTTGCAGCAAACCTGCGTACTCATCCCCAATGTTATTCTTATGGAGAATAATTAATATTTTAAATATCGCTTGTTTGTGAATACATTTCTTATGAATCCTGTTAAGTGTTATAATGTGTTATGTTATATATTCATTGGAAATTCGCTGAGTATGCAGGTTTGCTGCGACGGGGGTATTATCAAAATGTGCCAGTTACAAATTTGCGTGCATTTTATATCGATACAAAACTTGCGGATTGTTTCATATTGATAAATTATTACTATTATTGACTTTTTTCAGGCTCAAGTCACATAAAGTATTACTACTCTTAAACCAGAAAATCTCAGCGTGCTTGTCTGCATGAGCGTCTGTGTGTGATAGTCAGTCGAAACCAAAGGAAAAAGGTCGATGTAAGTCATTCTTGAGCAGAATTACTTGAAAATGAACCATGCAATGAGATGAACTAAGTCATTGTGTTGTTTTACACAATATTAATACAAGCTTCATTTTGTGTTGGTAAGAGTAACAGTTGAACGTTACAACACAAAACCCGCACGCCACGAAACAGTGACTTAGTTTTGAGTACTGCAACCCGTCGATGGAGTCATCTCCAAAACTGTCATAGTACGAGACGACAAACTTTCATTGCGTTCTGATTGTTAGCAGTTTATTTCGTGATGTGTTTTATGTAACAACACTAAAAAACAGTTTTTGATTTTTGTGAAGGATCCATTCCATAAGTCTTAGTAGTTGTAGGTTAATCATATAATTTTTACATTTTTGCTAAAATGGGATTACTCAAACATTTTCATTTAGGGATTGAGTTATAACACATTTTAAAATGATTATTAAGATGCGTTTTACTGGCATTGCAGGTCAACTATAACATTTATGAAAACTCAAAAATACTAAATAATAATCTATAATAAAATAAACAAGCACTAAGTGAAGAAAAATAAAATTATAATCTTTCAAATAAATCTTATTGGAGATAACTTTTGTTACACACAGGTTTAATCGGAACTACGTGAGTACGTGGCACAAGTTGGCACAACGCTGGAAATGATGTCAATTTTATACTCAACCTGATTTATTCTAAATAAATTTACCTCACATTGTCAGTTATTGAACCGCAGACATGTAACCTACTCAGTTGCTAATGAACTAAAGGACTGTAACTGTATTGGCTTCTACCGTTAAAATAGATAAATAAATGAAAAAATAATTAAAACTCTTTTTATAAATTAGAACAGATTTGTTTTTAAACCCAAAAAAATCAAAACATAAGTCAAGGTGGGAAGAGGGGATTTGATAACAAACTTACGAAAATCTTATTGATTTGTTTAACGTTTTGTTTTCATAGTTAGAGGCTTTTTGGTAACCCTGCAATATCTACGGTACGCCCCGAAATAGATTGTTTGCCAAAATACTCTAAACTTAATATTATAACGATATGAAACTGAATTGCGTATGGTTTTAAAACGTATGAAGTTCGAATTGAAAAAGAAACATTAAATTCATAATAAACCGGTTTGTATGTTAATTCACTATTTTTGTTATAATAAACAGTTAAGTGGTGCCAAAAACTACATAAATAACTTGCTGATTCTGGGAATTATATTTTTACAGGTGTAAATCCCAGGATATTCTCAAAAAGTCCTAAACTTCAGAATGGAAAATGATTTATTTTAAACTTGTTAATGGGGACTCATACTGTGCAGAATTTGACCTTTAAGACCTTTACACTATAATTATTGTGATTAGATAAATTAAATAACATATTAAGCGCTTGGTCGTAACAAATATCAGAAGAGCAACAAATTTTGTTTTAATATATAATTAACAAATTTGTTACCCGCAGGCTTCGCAAATGATTTTTAAAAACTAAGAAAGTTATGTGTGCTGCATTCTGTGGCTAGCCCGTGGAACTTCCACGAATCAAGATCCGCTGTTTGTATTTTAATCAGCTCAAACAAAAATTAATGTTTGACCTGTGGGGAAAATCTCTATGGAATTTTTGCAACTATAGGGCAACTATAGGATTACTTGCCTATACATGGCCTATTACATGCCTATACGTTACTCAGAACTATCAATTAACTCTCTACCAAGTTTCAGCTCATTCAGTCCAGTGGTTAGAGCGTGATTGAGCCACAATTACCTAAACAAACATACAAACAAACTTACAAACTTTCACATTTATAATATTAGTAGGATTTTATGTGGGTAATCCAAATATACGGAATTGTAAGCTAAAAACGAATATGTAACATTATATTTAATCAAGTCCAAATGTTACTAAGAACATCCCGATTATTTGTTGTTGGAAATTTGTTGTTGCTGATGGTGATTACGTAGTGTAAGTGTAGTTAGTATTATTGCATGACATTTGTTTGGCATCACTGAAAAGAGAAAAATGATTGTTAAACACGTTCATGATCTCGATTCCCACGCCATCTTTAAGTGAGATGAATGACTCGTACATAACAAAGTTAGTAGCACAATTCAGTGCAGTGAATAATGCAATATAAAACCCAAGTATGAAAATGCAAGAGACAGAAGTGACATAAGCGTTGGTCGCACGATGCTATTTTCTAACATTGCAATTAAATTACTGAAAACCTTTTGGAGTGACATCGTCGTGGTGACACTCCGCATGGAGGCGTCACTCTCATATCCTCCCCGCTCCCGTGTTTATCATCAGCTGAATAATGAAGGGGTCTTTTGTTTCCATAGGAGGCATTTTATTTGTTTTTATATAAATAATTTTATATAAAATGTGTTTTAAGTGAAACATTAAACTATGACAAATAAAAGATGTTTAAAAACATCGCTTCATTTTCGTTAGCTTAACTCTGAAACTAGCTACCAATGGTGACACCCTGAGGGATTATCACATACATGTTCTGTACTTTGATATAAGTAAGAATTACGAACTATAACCTTTGGATTCGCTATGTCTATGACAGAGTGTTGCAGCGGAAACCCTGTAACATTTGGGATCGCAAATATTTCAATGAAGTTCTGTTAACAATTTTAGTTTTTAAAAATAGAATAGGACAAAACATAACTGGTTTCTTTTTATGCTACCAGAAATGTTCAATCACTGCGTACTTGCATCTTAGTAAATCATCAAGATCTCTTCAACAAATAATGGTTTGGGCATGTACAAGTTACGATTATATATAACAAATACAGATAGATGATTGGCAATTAAATTGATTTAATTTTACTGATGATATGAGTTCGGTACTTTTAATGTGGTAATTGTAAATAAAATGCAACCAAATGAGGTAACAATTTATTGAAATTGCATCTCATATTCGGTAGGTTCGGGTTATTCCCGAAACAATTTGCACGGTTTCTTATCTCATATAGGCAAATGCCGGAATGTTTAACAAAACGTGTCACACCCCGTCAGGAAGGGGAAGATAGGATTTGTGTCTACCTTATCTGGTTAGAAGTGTCAATCATTGTAATTACATAAATATTATTATTACTTGAAAATGCTTGTTAATAACTTCTGGAAAGAAAATGCAACTCATTAGCAACTGTTACATACATCCTAACTTCTAAGAGCGCGATTAATGTCTTACAAACAGTCAGTCCACGTGCGCCTGATCCCGAAATGTCAACACCAACAGCGCGCCGCTGCCAAGAAACGCCTCTTGCGGGTCTTATTTGGATATCCGGGCCTCGGAGTTATTAAAGGTTTGTAGCAATAAATGAACGGTTAAAATCTTCCGAAAACTCTTATCATGTAGTTAATCATTTCTCTAATACCAATTCCAAAGTTACTCCTTAATCACTACCTATTTGTTTTGACAATATCCGATTATAACAACAACCGATCCGGTGTTAGAACCGTTATTATTATTGGTTGTAACGAATGGTATAGATTAGTTAATATTTTAATGCCTAGGGTTATAATGACTAAAAGTATAAAATTATCAATTATCATTTTTAACAATTTATTGTGATATAGGAAATTACGAAATATAACGAATTGTGACTATATAACATTATAATCTATCCCTAAGGAGATGCTTATTTCAATGTACAACTAGAAAAAATATAGAGCTTAAGTTCTTGGATATTGGATATTGTTCATATTTTACATAGTAAATAAGATATTACTGACGAATGTAATTAGTAACGACCGTAAATTGTAATGACGAATGAAAACTGTAAATTGTAACTTTACGTTATTTGGTGCTAGGAAGAGGCATTCGGTCAGGAGTTATCTCTGGGATTTAGCGCATTCCGCGAAACAAATTGCAACTGGCTCTCCTTGATATTAATTTTCATTCTTATAGAATTAGGTTGGATGTAAAAGTTAGTTTATAATATTATATTATAGGTTAAAATTGCAGCATCAAAGAAACATAAGGCTATAAAATATGTTGTAAATTCTGTATGGTTGCATCACATTTTCAGTGACATAGCTAAAAAGTAGTTACGGTGATTTTGATATGCCAATAACAAAACTTCCTCAAACCACTGTGATAAGTTTCAAAATAAACATGTCAAAAATTATTGGTTCAATTGGAAAAAATATCTGTTTTACAAAACAGTACCTCATGATTACATATTTTAGGCGTCCATAGTTAGTTTATAAAGAAATATAATAAATGTCAAAGCTCCAGTTCAGTACTTTCGCGTTATGTAACAACTCATTTTGTATGATACTTGTATAACAAAACTAATTCAGTGGATAGGAAAGGCAATTAAATGTCACATCGATGTCACATGTTCGTTGCTCTATTAAACTCAGCAATCTCTTGTAAGCTTCCACGGTTTGAAACCCTGCTCCCACAAAGACAATATCCTCGTGAAAGTCACTCCGATTTCCCACCAGTTACGCTCAATGTTCTCCATCTTAGAAAGCAACCGATACTTTGCAAAATACGTTGAGCCCTTAGCTTAAGTATGATTTTTTCATTGGTTGTGTTTAATTTATTCCTCCATACCAACGACATTAAACACGCGCTGATAATTTTGTCACGCTGAAAGCATAATTTTTAAAATTTAAATTTGAAAAAATCGGTTACAATACATTTTGTTTAAATCCTAGTGACAATTCAGATTTTATAATTACTAATAATAACGCTTTTGGCTGTTTCATTCTTACTTATGTTTTTTTTATTTTCACCTAAACGTTTCGATGCCACCTTGGACATCTTCATCGGTAAGAAGGTTATATAAACATAATTAAGAATGAAACTGCCAAAAACGTTATTATTAGTAATTATAACAATGGCTTACTTAAGTAGAATTGAAATTCAGATTTTGTTTGCAAAATAGTGTTTTCAGCTATGACAAGGAATCTTTAGAAATTTACTAAATAATATTTTTGTAATTACAACTTATTTATAGTTCAAAATCTCATGAAAAATAAATAAACACAAATTGCGGGCTTACCTACATTTTAGAAAATTTATAATCTCGTGAAAAGGTTTAATCTTGAAAAGGAAAAAAACCGTTAGAATCAGCAACGAAATGAAATGTGTTTTAGGCCCTCGTTGTTTTGGCAGTAAAGCCATTTTGTGCCCGGGGAGTAGTTCTCGCTTCTACCGAATAAATGTTTTAAATCGATTAAGTCTTAATTTCACTTTGTTATTTTGTTCATTTGGGATTTGGTTTAGTTGAATGTGCTAAAAGTGCTAGCAAGATCTGCCAATTCTTTTCAGTTTTTCATAACATTATTTCACTTACAAAGATATTAATGACTTCCTTGGGTATGGTCCACAATGAAAATATCAAAGGCTGAATTCAACATGAATGAGTATTTCTGTCACCATAAAACCAAATTAATTTTCTTGTTGGTTTTGTACTAAAAACTTTGCAAAGTACCTATTCCTAGTGTTTCCTAGCGTGAAATTCGGTACAGATGTAAAACAGACGTAAGATAGTATTTAATTTAACGAGTTCGAAATCGATTGGGATCGCACCATCCAAGGTGGAGGGGGGGGGGGGTGTTTTACCCTAAAAATAGGGGTTTTCAATTTTTACATACAATCTTTATTTAAATAAAATTTTAGTTTTCACCATTGGATTTAGCTTATACTGGAAAACAACGATTTGGTGTTTTGATCATCGCTCTACGTCAATATTGGTTACCGAGATATTCAGAGTGCTAAACACTGTACTGTCTAATGATTCGGATGGAGGATAAGTCATACTCGATATCTTGATAGTTTGTGAACGTATATAAAACCTGGTTATACAGCTGTATCTGGATGTGATATATTAATATCCAGATACAATACCCCCGCAGCAGCAAACCTATGAACACAGTCCTATGTAAAAAAATGTACATTGTGTTATCCCATGTTGTTCTTATGAAAAAAAAATAGTATTCTATATCTCCTTTATTTATAAGTATAATTTGGTAAAACTTAGTATGTGCCTTCACTTGGTTGGGGCAAATGGTATATACTTTAGTTAAAATCCCAAGTTTTAGTCATACATCAAACCTGAGTAATTACTCCGTTCTTTGTTATTCTTATGGAGGATAAAAAAGGTTTTCCCTCACTAATTTAACAATGTATTTTGATGATACTAGGCAATCCGGTTAATGTGCTGGTGAGGTATATATATTTGCATTGCAAATTCGCTGAATATGCAGGTTTGCTGCTAGGGGGAGAGGGGGGTGATAATTCGTTTAAAAGTATTCAAATGATTTTTATTGAAAACATGTTCAAATGTTCAAAAGTCACAAGTTATTAGGTCCATCAGCCCTCCCTATGTTGATAGGAGGATTTTCATGTTGTTATTTTTAGTACGATAATTAACTACGGATAGTTATTAGGATTTAAAGTTTAGCACCTAGTCTGAACATTTATGTTTAAACGCCTTCAATTTATATACCCCCCAAAACATTTAAGTATAACGCCCCAAATTTGTCCAATCATGGGATCTTTTCATACAGCACATCAAAACAGATAGTTACTTTACAACCACTAATCAAAACAAATACTTTATTCTATATACCGTGTGTACAGATTTCTGCTATCACCTGGATATTGTGTTTATATAAATACAAATGGGAGTTTACCTCGCAGCACGCGATGTGGACGCTGTCGTGTCCAATCTGTTTATTCCTGCTATATCAGTCACTTTATCCCTAAATTTGTCATAATAAACTATAACGATATAATACGATTATACAATTTATCAAACAAACTACAAATTTAACAAATATTTTCATTTAGAAATATAAAATAAAACCTCCAATTACTTGATCAACTGGCAATATTTTGATTCCCTAGTTTACAAAGTGTACGATACTTCAGCAAGCAAGCACGTATAGATTTGTTTTCAGATTGTAGAAATTCAAAAATTTGTTAAAGTGCTTTAGTCGATGATGTGAGGTCCTCGATAAGTGTAACTTCAGATTCTTTGTTCTTATAACTTTTGTGACGGCAAAGACACATCAACATTGATATAAAAAGATCCTCTGAAAAAGCCAAGAGCGAAAGATACTGAGAGACAAGATGAATAATATTTCGCTTCCCTTAAAACAATCGAAAGTCATACACTTTGTCGTGTAAACATACTGTGTTATTCCATGCCATCATGACGTCAAACTATACGTTTGTTATTTCGTAAAAAAATATTTACCTAGCTCTGTATTTTTGTATTCTTTTATTTTATTAAAAATATAGCTTATAACAAATTATTAAGTAATAATTCCAGGATATTCTGGGGGGAAATTAAATCTGACACATGAATTAAATTGGTGTTGTTGTGAAAACCTAAGGAAAAATTAGTTTTCTATCAATTATATGTAAATACAGATACACTGTGTTAAGTTAAACTACTACTATCAAAGTTTGTAGGATGTACAGTAATATTTTTAAAATAATTGTATTTTAACATAAACCCAACCAAGGGGCCTGACACTCGAAGCGCTTAAATATTATCTTTCGTTAGTTAAAATAATCTTGAGTTTAAGGTAAACCAAGCACATCGTAAGGGTACATGGTAAACAAACCTTGGATACAAACAAAACCTTGTAAACAAAACTTCCTCGATGGTGGCCCAAAATGCTCACCTAAGAAAATATCCTTGTCCTGAATAACCTTGTCACTGTTCTTTGCCTATTTTGTTTTGTATTTTTTTTTACACGAGTGTTGGGGTTGCAAATAGTGATATATTAGTTTTAAGTCTTTGGTCAACAATTTTTTCAGTAATCCTTCAACAGATTAATACCTCAGACTTTCTGTGTAGTAAATAATAGTGGAAAAGACAAAGTGATATTTCAACAGAGGTTACAAGCAAAATTGAAATTTATATGATCAATTAATTTTAAATCGCTTATTATACTTTGTACTAAATATATAACTACTGAAAATTCCCACTATAAACATTCACTATAGAATCAAGGACAAAAAAATGCATCTCACATGAGTCTAATGACAAATATTGGCAATAAAACATAGTTAGTTACTTCCAAATATGTTAAGTTAGTGTAAGCCAGTTTTTTTTTAAGAAATATATGTAAAACACAGTTTTGTTATTAACGTATTTTTAAGAGTTTTAAGAACGAAAAGGACGTATTTTTAGATTATTATTTATAACAAAATGAGTAAGTATTAAAATTAAAATTAAGAATTAAAATGTCATTAGAAAAATAATATTTTTATAACGAAAGTGAGAGTAACTTTCTCTACTTCCACATGTTAATTAAAGATACTACACACATATAGACTTCTCTCAGAAATAAGCGACTAATTCTTATGACCATAATCATAAAGCACTCAACTTGACCTATACATTTTAATAGTACTTGCAAACCTGCGTACTCAGCGAATTTCCAATGCATAATATATATCTTAATACCACATAAATCCGCATACAAAGTTTCATAGAAATATATTCTAATATAAGCGATTTTAATTATTCTCTATAAGAATAACATTGGTAATGAGTACGTAGGTTTGATGAAGCAAGGAACAAAAACGGTTGGTTTTGATGCAAATATAAATATAATTTAACTAGGCGAAGCTACATACCAAGTTTCATCAATATTCAATCATAAATAAGCGCTATATAACATTCTAGATATTCTCCTTAAGAATAACATGGGGGCTGAGAAAGCAGGTTTGCTGCAACAAGGAACAAAAAAATGGGTTTTAATATAATTATCAATTTAACTCAACCAAGTGAAGCTACATACCAAGTTTTATTAATTTATGTTCATAATCAAGGGAGTCATTACATTTTACTTATTCTCCATAAGAATAACATTAGGGCTGAGTATGCAGGTTTGCTGCTACTGGGATAATCAACAAAAAATCAATTGTTTGTGCAAATATCTATATACCAGTACTAAGTGAAGCCACATACCAAGTTTCATCAATATACATTCATTCATAAATAATCGATATATCAAATTTTATTTATTCTTCATAAGGATAACATTGGACAACGTACTGTGTTTAGCACTTTGAATATCTCTGCAACGGTTGGACGTAGAAACTCAATTTAAACACCAAAATGATTGTTTTGTAGAGCTGAATTGATTGTTAAAAGCAAATGTGAAGTTTACATTAAAATGAACTGAGGAAAAGCCAAAAACCTTTTTCCCATAAGATTAACATGGGAGATTTTATGAGCAGGTTTTTTTGGATTTTCTCCGCAACCACTTAACCTAGGTTAATAATTTAAAATACTATATTATTTGTTTTTTAAGCTCTGTAAAATGCTCAAAATCAAAATTGAGTGTTTAAAAAAATGTTTGGGTGAAAAGTGCAAAAAACTGATTTTTGGAAAATTTAAAACCCCCATAAACCCCCCTTCCCATGGTCCGATTTTTCTAGTTTTCGAACTTAAAATTATGAATGTCATTTTACATATTTGAGCCAAATTTCATCAAAATCGGACGTTTTTTACTCAAGTTATCGTGTTAACGGACACACACACATATATATATATATACACACATATATGTATGTATGCATATATATATATATGTATATATGTATATATACATATATATATGTGTATATATATATATATATATATATATATATATATATATTTGAACGAATAGCTTTTTTGGCATCTGGGGACCTCAAAACAAAAAGTTATAATGGTCTTGGGCTTAAGTCTTACCATGAGACCTACGGTAATAGCTTCTTCCGTATAGGGGAAATTCGCTAATACTTCCACATGTTAATTAAAGGTACTACACATATAGACTTGTCTCAGAAATAAGCGACTAATACTTATGACCATAATCATAAAGCACTCAACTTGACCCATCAATTTTAACAGTACTTGAGTCTTAATGTTCTTTACAGGTTCGATAAAGTTGGTAAAATAGGCTAAGTTTGCCGGCCGCCTTCAAACAATTACCTACATTTTCATTTAATATATTTTAAAATACATTAAAGCTTTAAAAGTCGACCTATACATTTAAAATCTTTAAAGGATATGTGTTCCATCAACATCATATTACTCTGGGTTGAAAGTCTTTTGAGTCCGACGCGATTATTCAGACATATAGTACAAAATCGTTAACCACGGATATAATAAAATAACCAATGTTGTAAAATGTTTGTCATGTACCCAATGTGAGTTGATTGCGATTAATTATTTCCAGTTAAGGAGATAAAATCAAATGGATACAGAAGTAAATACGTTACAGAAGTATGGTTTAACGTTATGTCAAATATTTTGAAAACCAAAGCTTAAGCATTGAGTTGTGCTATAATGGAAAAATATTAGGTACCCTACAAGTCATATAGGCTGCGCTTTTATAAAAGAACTTGTAAGCTGTCAGGGGTTGACGTAGGACTTTGCAGACTTCACTTTGGCGTAGGTTGTGATGAAGGTTCTGGCCTCAATGTAGGTCGGTCCGAGAGGGCTTTAATCAGAGCGCCAAAACTTTGATGTTAATATCTGAGGTCAAAACAAGTTGATTCTTCAAAGCTCTGGAACTTAAGTCAGCATTTTTCAATAAGGGTAATACAAACATTATAACAAATCACAGATTAAAAAAATAATCTACACAAAAGCCACTTGTATGCGTTGTAAATTTAAATAACAAGTTGTGTTTAGGAAATTGTGATAAAAATACATTAACTAAGATTATGAACTAGGAAAATATTACTCTAGTTTCATTTCTAATGTAGGTGGTGAAGCACAGGAAAATACAGTCTGTCCCTAAAGTACCATTTCAGTAATTATGAAATTGAACGAGATGGAGAAAATTGTTGAACAAACATGAACAAACATGTTGAACAAACATGGAAAAGCAGAGGTCGATATATTACTCCTCTTCCTCCTTAAGGTATTTGTTAATCCTTGGTGCTTGATTCTCATATTCAAAATAATAACTGTTTCAAATAATAATGTTTAATATTTTGCCGGGTGTTATTAATACATAGTAAAGTCTTGGTCTTGTTAATAACTAAATACATCATAAACTAAATACAATTAAAATAATAAGAAAAAACTCTACACATGATTACACAGAGGTAACACAGACCTGTTAATTCGTATAAATTCAATAGAAAGTTGTATTTGTTTTTATAAGTTGTATTTGCGTATATTTGTGTGTAAATCGCAATGCAGACATATAACTTTAGTGCAATATCGATATATTAGGTTTCGGACAAAATAATGAATAATTACAACCAACTTAAAAACAAATACCATTATCAGGATAATGAAATGACTGTATTAAAAGTTGAAAAACAAAGACATTTTGGGCATCACAATGTTTTTAAATTTACATCAAAACCGCCGTTTGGGGACAGGGAAAGTGATGAATTATGCTTTACTGCCCAAAATTATACTGGATTAACATAGTTGGATATACATCAAATAACCGTATTCAGTCAAAAGTTATGTTCTGGAATCTGACACGTTTTTAACAAATGTACTCGCTCAATAAATAACGAAAATAAGATTTATTTATACTTTGATGCCTTTGACACGGTAAGTCGGAAAACAAGGGTGCATGTTTTACTTGTAAAAACGTTTCCAAAAAAACGTATATTAATAAAAAAAATTGGAGTTCTTCATTTAAACAATGTAAAAGGAGTATTAGCATTGTTTACATGGAGAAAAGTGGTCATGCATTACAAAAATAAATAATTTCTCTGTTATTCTTTATACAATCTTAACAAAAGTAAGGTATCATTGAAATCTACATAAAATGGGCTAACTTTTATGTCCTGTGAAATTTGGTTTGTAAAGTCAACGGTTTTCGTGGAATTTGGCAACAAATATTTTTAATGGCCGCCATTTTGAAACGGTTAATGATATTTTAGTATAATTTTGCACAAAAATAGGTCTTAATAAGATAAACATCCATGCAACATCTCAACGCTGAACTCAAACCGTTTAGGAGTTATGACTTGTGTTGTAAAGCAACACATACAGATAGACGGGAAACTAGGCACCAGAGACCCATGTTCCTATAGTTAAATGTGTTTATCTTGACCTAAGCAATAACGCTATATACATATACGCTATATTGTCCAGAGAGTTGCGGGACACTCTGTATATATAAATTCATGATAAATAGCTCTACATACAGCTTTCTGAATGTTAAGGAGTATTTAGTTATCTAGTAGCACGGGTCGTGTTACGTCGCCTAGTCCACCACACGACCACGTGCTATACTAACACGAAGCAGAATTAGGCGATTTTTCACTTCTCAAAATAGCGTATTACAGCCTTAAGTGAATGTGGCAGTGCATTTATATGCTAAACCCTTTCAATAAACGCAAAAATTGCAACAGTTAGTTTAAGAAAGGTCTGAGAAACGAGAAATTAACGTATAAAAGTAGCCTAAATCTTATAGTTTTGGCACTTTTCAGAAATCGTCCACTTTATTTTGTTCATTAAGCCTGAGAACTTTATTTTTCAATAAACTTGAACGAAATTTCGCACAGACTTTTGTTTTTACTCACATATTTCACTTTTGACACTAAATTATATGTTTGCAAACGCAATATTTTAAAACAAATAATATTAAATTATACTTTCAAAATTGTTTCTGAATTTTATGTCTGCTTTGTTTACATTTACTATGTAAACAAAAGTCCAAGAATCCCATGCGTTCCAAAACAGCTATCTGATCAGCTGGTACTTGTAAATTCAAATTAAATCATTGAGTGAATTTAACCAAACATAAATATATAGAGGTAAGGAAAAATCATTTAATTCGTTTAAGGTAGACATACTAAAGTACATCGAATATAACATAATATGCAATAAACATAATATGAAATCTAAATATATAAAACAAAGTCGGGTTGGTTATATAAGTCAGTTACACCAAACAGCTGTTATAAAGATTATATCATACTTAAAAGGCATAAACATATGTTCATAATGGAAATACAAAATCTACTTGAATGGCATTTCAAATTCTTTTTTCGATGCCGAAGTTAGTTTCATATATATAAATAGGCGAGTGAGTGTAGCGAACGAGCTCAACCTGGAGGCAAGTTAGCAAAGCGAACGAGCTCATCTTGAAAATGAACGGGAATATTCTCACTAAATGAAATAACTCCATAAGCACATTTGAAATTTAAAAGGCCGTTCTCTAGATTAACTTTAAAACAGTGCTCTTGCTTCTTTACTGTGTTTTGTCAGTAACGACAGCTGTTAAATGTTCAATTTAAATTTATTTTAATTTTGCCATAATTTTTAATATTGTAACTTTGAGAGCTATAAGGAGAACGAGACCTAAAGGACGGTCTAAGACCGAGATCTAAAGGACGATGGTCCTAAGACCTGAAGGAAGACGTTTTCAAAACCCACAAAAGTCACATCTAGTCGGTAAGGGTTTTCAAATAACACACAAACGATAATTTAAAACATAATAGTTTCGCCTATAAACTTGTCACCAAAATTGGCTTAGTTTTGAATAAATATATTTTTAGTAAATTTGTTTATTTGTACTATTTCCAGTAGCGAATGCAATTTGGAGATAAAATCAGGTGTTATGATCTGTTGTTTTGCTTGATACTGCTGTGCCCTTTTAAAAACAAAAACTCCATCAAATGTATAATTAAAACATGGATTATTTTGCTAAAACGTGTAAGTAATAATTATTTAATTTATTTAATTTTCTGGTTGTAAATAAAGTAGATAGGAATTATTTTATTTATAATCTGGGAAAATCAGTAAAGAATTTAATGTCAGCAGTAATTTAAATCTAAAAATATATAGGTTAATCTTATATATTATTTCTCTAGCCTGTTTATCTGTCAGTCCATGAGATCTTCCTTATTCCTTTATAAAATTCCATGATATACCCCTCATTTTAAAGCTTATCGTGCCGGCTAATGACGAAAAATAGACCCACGCGCTAAAAATGTACCGCTTCTCTGAAATTTGAATAATATGAAAGATAAATAAAGGGAACTAGCAAGGGTCCCGATCTCCGCACGGGAATCTCGCAGGCACAGGGTCAGATGTTTTAAACAGTTTACATTATAATCAGCTGTTTGACTAAATAAAATATATAACTCCATAAGATTAACATTGGAACTTTAAGAGCTATTGAGGTGGAGCCCTGAAGCTGGATGTTTTTTAAAACCCCAAAAGGCACATCTAGACGGTAAAAGCTTTCGATTGATACCAAATATGTATATAAAATAATAGATTTAATGGCCTAAAATAGCCGAACAAAAATCAAGAAATTCTTTTAATAATATTGATAATTTTTTTTTACAGGGGCGAAAATGTAAACAAAAGAACAACTGATCAGCTGACAAGATTTGGTTCGCAGTGCGGAATTCCGCATGGGTCGACTAGTAAATATTTATTACGTCAATTTTAATGAGGGATAAAGTTACTTCATTCACACTCATCTCTTTATAATAAGAATGAATTAGACACTCAAATATTCTTTACTTCTCTGTTAAAAGAAATGGTAATATCCTACCGCAAAAATTACCAGATTTTAAATTCTATAGATGTTATAAATCAACTGGGAACACCATTTAATACAAATGAACAAGACTGTGCAGAATTTTTAAATTGCCTTATTTAAAATAATCAACGCCTGGAATTTAAATTCAAGGACCAATAGAAATAACCACAAAATGTTCAAACTGAAACCACAGCACAACCAGCTACGACAGTAATTTTATATTCCAAATTTTCATTCCTAATCATCTTAAAGAAAAACCAATTTCGATGAACTACTCAACAGTCAATCCTGGTTCCCTATTGCTGACTCTACATGCACAACTTGTGAAAATGGTAACTATATTCAAAAAACATCTATCACCGTTACAAATAGTTCATTATTTTTTTGACTGCAACTTTGGCAATCAAATGATAACAAAATTACAAGTCTAATAATACCCGGTCTACAAAATACAAATATCAAAATTAATGGAATTCTGTACCAAACAAAAAATGTGATGTTCCATCTAGGAAACAGTTTAGCATCAGGGCATTATATAGTTTACATTCAAAACAAAAGTAAGTGGATAGAAGCAAATGGTGAGCAAGAGAACGTCAAGAAATGGCCATATGGTGCAAATATATATATATATATATATATATATATATATATATATATATTTAAGAATTTTCAGTCAGTTTGACTGAAAAATTCTAAAAAATATATAGGATAAATTAAGGTAATTTCTTAATTAATGTTCATTATATTTGATTACATTTTAACATTGATATATATTTTGTTTTATTTCAACTTGAAATATCATTTATATCAATTTGCAATAAACAATTATATAAAAAAATGATATCATACCCAAAAACACAAAGTGTTGACGGGTTGCCAAGACCTAAAATGGGTATTATATCAAAATGTATTCCAAGTCAAAGATAGCACCTTTGATCTGACATTGTTTATCATCACAAATTACTTAAGCATGTTAAAATAACAATGCTTGAAAGATTGTTGGTTATTTTTTATCTGTTCTTGGCCAGCAGCTTCACGGATGCAAAATCTTTAATTTGAAATTAAAAATCTAAATAAAGTATAGTTAACAATTATAATAATACATTATCTACTGGCCAAGAACAGGTAAAAAATAACCAACAATCTTTCGAGCATTGTTATTTTAACATATTTAAGTAATTTGTGATGATAAACAATGTCAGATCAAAGGTGCTATCTTTGACTTGGAATACATTTTGATATCATATCATTTTAGGACTTGGCAACCCGTCAATAATTTGTGTTTTTGGGTATGATTATTACTACGTTAAATGTATCGAGTGTTTTCTACCTTAAGTTGATGGCAAACAAATTGTAAATATGAAAAAAAATATTTAAGGAGTTGTCAACGAATGCCGCTGAAAAATACCACTCTGGTATTTTTCGTATCCAAACAAATCACTTTGACGTTGCATTAAACCTATACTCTATTATTTGTAATGTCTGCGTGCAAAACTGTCTCACAATCCCCCCATAGGATCTAGTTTAAAATTTAGAACTAGGGTTTATGGGTTTCAAAAATAATTTTTTAAAACCTTCAAACCGGAAAAAATGCAATTTAATAAGTAAGGGAAAGGCAGAAAGTATTTTTAAGCACTATTACTTAAGTTTATAATAGTTATAATCCAACAAAATATCATTAGAATTAAACTACAAACTGAGTATAGGCAAAACAATTATTTTATTTATTAAGATAGATTTACCTCTGGTAAAAATATGTAATAGAAAATTAATATAAATACAACCCATGAAACGTTTTCTATTGCTTACTTAAGCAATAGAACAATCACACAGCCCTGTGTTAGCTTTGTGTGCACATTTGAACTATGACGGCACACAGAGGTAACATGGTAAGTAACTTTTGGTTGACTGCCACCAACCCTCGTTACGGTTGAGAAACTCTATAGCGACAGACTCACTCACCCCGGCCGCATTATCCAAGGTAACCGCAGCAACATACACATCACCGCAGAACAATCACACAGCCCTGTGTTAGCTTTGTGTGCACATTTGAACTATGACGGCACACAGAGGTAACATGGTAAGTAACTTTTGGTTGACTGCCACCAACCCTCGTTATGGTTGAGAAACTCTATAGCGACAGACTCACTCACCCCGGCCGCATTATCCAAGGTAACCGCAGCAACATACACATCACCGTAGAATTCGCCTTTGTTTAAAATTAATTTTCGAATTAAAACTTAAAGGTGCTATGTGTATAGAGAGTTGGTCTGTCTGTAATGTTGAAACTATACTGGGTATAGTATATGTGTTGTTATTGAAGCATTGAATCTAGTTGGCAATGGTCAATCAAATGATGAATCATCGCTTGATTGTTTTTTTTCAACTTGATTTAAAAAATGCTCTCATTCAAAATTAGCTTTCAACCAAGAATGAAGTGTTGAAATAGTACTAAGATTATTAATGTTGCAATAAAAGTGAAGTGGAGTTTTATATATTTTATTTTATGAAAAGTACATTACAATGATATTTACATCGAAATTGACATATAACAAGTATACATGAAAACTGGGTAAAGTATTATAACAGTTAAAACTAATTACAGGTTCACCTCATGGCAATAAAGTTTGAAAAACAAAATTGAAGTTTATTTATTAGGTACATCAGAAATATAATCCAGGGTGGTTGTACTTGCATTGATGGGGTTGCTTTTACTTGAATAATTAAGAGAATTTTTAGTTTGTTACTATAAGACCTCAGATTCACATCCTTATTAGTGAATTTCCTTTGGAAAGTGAACTATTAGCATGACCCGCACGGTGAAACTTAAGCCCGGGACCACCATAGAAGTTCCTAACGTGACCCCCTGAACACGTTTTGGGGGGTCGTTCAAAATTTTATATATATATATATATATATATATATATATATGTGTGTTTGCACTCTAGCGGTCGCATTTTTTGTCCGATTAACTTCAAATTTGGTAGGGACATGCCTTTCTGTAATCAGTTGGACAAGTTCGTTGGGCAAAAGAATCGTAAAACTCCAAACCCCTTTTTTGGGGATTAATATTCCAAATTTTGAGTTTTTGGGCCCAAAAAGGGGTCTAAAACACCCCAAATGTAAAATTAATGGATGTAATAAGATGGGACTTAGCAAGACAAAAGTTTTAAGCCCTCTCTCGTCATTCTAGCATAAATATTTACCGAGTTATTAAAGAAAATGTGTTTCGGCTAAACACAGTACGTTGTCTTACGGGGGTTTTACACTAGAAGAGCCTGCTACTCCTTTGTTAGAGTACTTTTATCATCCCCAGCAACCTCACGCCTACTTTCAAGCCTGACTGGACCTTCTCCTCACATTATAATGCACAAAATTGTATTCCCAGCTTTGCAGGTAAATGAAACCAGGAGCATCAGAACAGCCAAAAAATCAATGTTTTCAGATTTCAATAAAAATTGGAATACAAGTATGTTTTTACACTAATTTTAAGTTTTAAAAGTTTTTATGTGGAAATTCACTTCCCTCACGTCAGCGTGCTGCGTGCGAACTCGTTTAACATGTTGAAAGTATAAGTTTCCTCAGTTATTTACTATTGTAGTTAACCAAATTCTAAACCTGTATAAAACTGACTTAACGTACTGCTATTTGGAAGACTTTTCGTCGTTTTGGTACTGAGGTAGTGTCACTGAGGTTTTAACTGCAACGTTTACTCTGTTACGTAGATTAATTTTGTTTAGAACTTTTCTTATATTAATATATTAATAACATTCGGAGAAATAAGGATAATATATCTAGAGCTCTTATATGGGGTAAAACGTGAGGCCATGGTCGACCGCCATTTTCCCCTCCTTCCCCTCTGCTCCCATGGCAACCAAAATGGTAAAACAAAATCCTCCCTTGTGAAGAGAGGGTTTCATTGGTTACTAGAGGAAAATGACACTTAATATGTAGTAAATGGCACTCTAGATGTAATTACCTCGTTGATTCGGATAGGTGCCCCAGTGCATTCCTAAAGTTATTTTATAATGACTATAATAAATCAATCCACAAACACTAAGAAGGTTTAAAGGAGGAAAAAGAAAAACCAATGTTAAAGATTCACTTGTTTGACGCTTCAAGCGTTGTAGACGAAGAACTGCACCTAAAAAAATATTATAGCGATTGATGTATGTGCTGCATTCATCAGCTGGGGTCTCTCTAATTTCAATATTTGAACCAGTGTCACTATGCTGAACTTAAAAATAAGTAAATTAATTAATTTAACATCTAATGGGTCAATTTGTTATCTCAATGCCTCTCTCTCCTTCTAGTATACAAAAATATTGTATTATAATATTATCAAAAATGTATTTGATAATAAATATATCATCAATATTCTTCCCACCTTTATTCATATACCGTTACTGATCCACAATAATTCTGTACGATTAAAGACAAACTAGTGGCTTACAGATGCTATAGCCCCTAACATATGGTTTTTGTATAAGTGGATAATCACAACTGATCATTAGTTCATTTTGCTTATATTTATATATAATTCTGTAAGCAAAATTTGTAAGATAAAATTGTGGGAGTTTGGAAAATCCCAGGATGATCCCAGGGACTTGGGAAAAATAGCAGTATTTCCAAAATGTTACCAGCAAAATAGAAATAACGTTAAACATCCCCCATAAGAAAAGCATCGGGATTGAAAAACGTCTGCTTTGTTTACATTAAAACATGTGATTAAGCGTGTACTTTGTTTATGAAATGGCATGTGTTCCTACTTGGAGCAAGGTTAGGGGCTTTTGCCCCTTCAAGCCACTAGTTAATAAAAACACTGTAGTGATATTTCCATAAGAAAATCATTGGATCTTTAAAGTCCAGTAGGGCGTAGCCCACTTATTTTTTGTAATTTATTATATTTTTCCCACCGTCTTTGGCTCTCAAGCTTTAAAATGAATCGTCATAATCTAACTTAACTTCTTCTTAGCTCGAGATATTTCGTGGGGACCGATTCGCATACGGAATGCAATATATAGAAAACCCTATCCGATGATGATGATCATAAACTCATTCTCGTAGTCTAGAAACGCATTTAGAAGATGCATCTGTTGTTTGTTTTTCGAATAAATTAGATTATGATTTGTATATTTTTACTATTTACCTCTCTACTAATGGTTATGAACAAAATATGTGTTCCATTATTTATTAAAACCCAGTGAAAATCTGATCAAATCTGCTCAAGAGCGTAAAGTCCACACAGACATCAGAAATCATAGTGACCATTACTTCTCTGAGATATAAATAGAATGAAACAAAGCATCAAAATAAATTAAAACTTAAAGATTCGAAGTCACTGTGCGTTTTAGATGTAGATTACCCTACTGTAGGAAATTATTTATATTAGTTTAGAGTTAAAATAAAAGATTAAGTAAGCATTTTTATATTTTGGAATATTTACCTAAACCTTTTGATTACCTGACTGATCAAATCAAATCAAATCAAAATAATCTTTATTCATTAAGTAAATATTCATGCACATTGAATGGCGTCACTAATACTAAATACCCCCGTAGCAGCAAACCTGCGTACTCAGCGAATTTCCAATAGATATATAAATGTCTTAATACTACATAAAGCCACTTACCAAGTTTTATTTAAAATATATTCACAAATAAGCGATATATACAATTTTAATTATTCTCCATAAGAATAACATTGGGAATGAGTACGCAGGTTTGCTGCAACAAGGAACACATAAAATGGGGTTTTATGCTTATATCAATATAACTCAACTAGGTGAAGTCATATACCAGATTTGATTAATTTATGTTCATAATTAAGGGAAACATGGCATTTAATTATTATCCATAAGAATAACATGGGGCTGAGTACGCAGGTTTGCTGCTACGGGTGCCCTTGACAAAAAATAATTTTTTTGAGCAAATATCAATATACCACAACCAGATGAAGCCATATACCAAGTTTCGTCAGTATACGTTCATAAATAAGCGAGATATAAAATTTTTCTTTTCCTCCATAAGAATAACATTAGACAACGTACTGTGTTTAGCACTTTCAATATCTCGGTAACCAATTGACGTAGAGAAATGATCAAAATACCAAATTGTATGTTTTTTTCAGCTGAATCCAATGATAAAAACTAAAATTAGATTTTTTCAAAAATTACATGTAAAAAATTCAAAAAACCCATTTTTGGGGTACAAAACCCCCCAAAATACCCCTTCTGATAGAGCGATCTGGCTGGTTTTCGAACTTAAGTCATAAATGTTGCTTTACACGTTTATACCAAATTTCATCAAAATCGGATCATTTTTACGAGAGTTATCGTGCTCACGGACATATATATATGAAAAGTAAGTATTCAGGTATAGCCTATTTTACATAATTAACATTTAAGGAACAAATTATAGAAGGATTATTAAGAAGTTATATATATACAGTTTCGAACGAATGGTGTTTTTGGGGTCTGGGGACCTCAAAATGAAAAGTTATCATGGTCCCGGGCCTAGGTCTTACCATGCCGACTACGGTAATAGCTTCTTCCCTATAGGGGAAATTCGCTAAAACTAAACTATTATCCTAAAGAAACGGAAAGCACTTGCTTTTACAAAGGAGAAAACAAAATATGCTTTGGGAAACCAAACTATAAAAAAGTCTAGGGGTGGGGCGTTGGAAAAGAATTACTCAAGGAAATAGATGGCTTTTTCTAACAGGTAATTTTTTAATTTATTTTTAAGTTTAGTAATGTTTTCTTCATTTTTAATGTCATTTGGTAAATGCTTTGTAATAAACCCTTTCTATTTCTATTATTAAAGAATAATTAATTATTAGATTTTAAGGTGTTTATCTCACAAACAATATTTATTTCAAAGTTACATAAAAACAGATGATACGAGTTTTGGGGCTAACAATGAATAGTACAGGTAGATGGGAAATTTAAAATGTTAAAAACTGAATACAATTAAAATGGCGGCTATGAGCTTCTCTTAAATCTCAGGGGTGGTTGATCGAGCTAGCTCAAAGGTTATCGAACATTTGATAAAATTAAAATACATGAAAATGAATACCAATTATTTAAGATTTGTGCTGAATAAAGCTTTGCCAATATGGATCTCTGAATGAAGTTAATTTAGGTTAAAAAGTCCACTTGATTCTTTGTCTAATAATCTAGGCCAGACACAGAAATTGTTCTTTGGAAATTACTCTTGACTTACTATGATAAATAGCTTGCTTCTATTGAAATTGATTTGTATAATGATATTAAAATTTGATCTTGATGAATTTGTTTAAAAAAAAATTGTCCAATAAATTTAGTTCTTCTTTGAAATTCTTAGTTGTAAGGCCGAAAGTTTATGGAAAGTTCTTACCAACTGGATACTATTATATTCTTCACTCAGTAATAAATATTATATTAAATGGTCCTTTGAGGAAAAGTAAGTATTCAGGTATAGCCTATTTTACATAATTAACATTTAAGGAACAAATTATAGAAGGATTATTAAGAAGTTATAAAACTAAATGAAAATGAATGTATAGTCATGTTTATGTGACATTGCAGCTTTAAACATTTTAGTCCTGTGTAAGTCGGATTTTTTTCATAAAATGTTAATTTATGTTGCATTGAAGTAATACATTTGTTATGTCTGGTATTATATGGGTGGTTTTTAAGGTTAGAGTTTTCTGAATAATCTTTTGCAATGATGGATGTATTCTAAGATATATTGTCCATAAACTGTTAAAATCCCTATTTCTCTAAATTTGTCTTTTGCTGTTTCATAATATCCTAATTTCATTATTATTCTTACGGCCCTTTTTTTAATTTTAGTAAGCTATCCATATTTGATTTTGTGGTTGAACCATAAAGGCATAAGCTAAATGAGAATGAATATTTGCAAAATATATATTTAAAAAATATATTTTTAGCGAATAGATTCCCGATCTTAATATTGCCAATACTTTATCTACATGTGCATTCCAGCTTACATTTTGATCTATGATTAGACCTAGATCATAATAAAGGCTCACATCTTTGCAGCCAAGCCAACGATTCAGCATGGAATGCGCTTTTATCATCGTCGGCAAATTCATCCGTGTTTGAAATTCCAGTCTTGGAATCATTCAAGCTGATCTTATGGTATTAAAATGCTCCTCCGATGTTGAAATATATTTGTAAAACTTAACATTTTATGTAATAAGTGTAATTTTACTCAATTAAGCAATTCTGTACTTCTTGGCTGTAATGCCAATGCGTTTGTGGTTCGTTGTTGCCAAAGTGGATTGATAATTTTATCGCTCGATTTTACCATTGCACGGTCGGGAATGGTAGGTCAGCAGCAACGGAATACACAGAAATGTTGTAATATTCTTACGAGCGTATGTAACTATTGACCCAAGTTCCTTGGAATCGGGATGAAACCACATAAACTCTTTTGACTATTAAAATCTTAAAAATACATAATAAAAACCGGTTAAGATTAATGAATTGTTTCTCCATATGCAGTAATTTAAAGGTTGTAGGTAACGAGGGTTTTTCATTTTGAGGACTTCATGATAATATGACGTCTTATCAAATAAGAGAAATTATTGTATAGTTGTGTGGTTATCTCTAAAACGTGATAATTATTATTATTATTGTTTTCAAACGGTTAAAAACGAAGTTCAGTTGTTTTCTATTAAAAAATTAGCGTTATATGAAGTTTTGATGAAAAACAAACAAGTCGTAGTAGCTGATTAAAAACAGCTAACAATCGTGTTATTGATATATTTTTACTAAACAAAAAATTAAATTATTTCCATATACAAGTTAATGAACAAACTGGGAATACATTTATACACTCCGTGTTTAGGGTGATCGCATGAAAATAGCTTCTTGAGTTTGACAAAGGAAATTATAAAATATTTGTGGACATCTTACAGTGATTAGCGATTAAAAAAATATACACACAGGGTTCAATTTCAATTTCAATTTATTTGTTTCAATGCTACATAACAGCTATACAATCCATTAATATTGTAGCATAAAACATTAATTATATATAAAGAAAATCATAGCGCAACATAAAAGTGGCAACAAAAACAGTGAGTTAGAACTTTCTAATGCAAATATGTTAGAGACTATAGTTTTCAAGATCAAAATAACAGATTGCTGGAAAAAGGTCGATAAATTATTAAATAATAAAAATAGATTGAGTTATTTAGTTTGTAATTCCTTTTGCACTCTTAATAGAATACGTATAAGCATAGATTAAGAATACCAGAAGGTTTAAGCTTCAATATACATTCTGATAATAGCAGACTCATTCATATTTGCTCTGCGTGAAGTTCAGGTCTTCAACAATCTTTGCCCCTTTATAATTTTATTACATTCTTATACAACCACCTAATACAAATAGAATCAATAATACTAATATAATCAATGCACGACTTTGTAGACTTATCCATAATGTAAAATGGATTATTTTGTAACTATAATCATACAAAAAACATACAAAATAACAATTAAAATTAACAATATGATATGTAAAGTAAAGGTAAATGTAATATAAATGGTTTTTATCTGGATGAATAAACAAATAAACTATAGATAGCAGTTAAGGATAGCCGAACTATTATAAACTATTATCAATCAAGACCGACAGATAAGATGGTGGTGGTATTCTTTTTACGTGTAGACAACTCCTTCAAAAATAATGTACGAATTACAATTAAAATATAATCTTTATATATCATTCTGTAAGTTAAATTTTTAAGTAAAAATTGTAAAAGTTTGGCAAATCGCAGGATGATGAGAGACGGCTAAAATTAAAGGTAGTGATACCAAGGACTCAGGAAAAATAGCAGTATTCCTAAAAAATTACCAGCAAACGAGATACAACGTAAAACATCCCCCATAAGAAAAGCATGGGGATTTAAACTCGTCTGCTTTGTTTACAATACTACTACTACTTTGTTTTCGAACTGACATGTAAATAGTAAACAAAATCAGAAGAGGCAGAGCACTGGAGCAAGGTTAGGGGCTATGGCCCCTTCAAGCCACTAGTAAAATAATTTCCATTCAAAATAATTTGTATATCTAAAAGGATCCCTAGAATGGGGCAGAAATAAGAATGGAGCCTTGAATAGCTCTGAAATTGCGGTGATCGATTCAATGTCGCATTAAGGAAAGTTAAGTTACACCTTAAAAATATCACACAAATAAATACCCCCGTCGCAGCAAACCTGCGTACTCAGCGAATTCACAATGCCTAATATATGTCTTAATTCCATATAAAGCCGCATACCAAGTTTCATAAAAATATAGTCACATATAAGCGATTTTAATTATTCACCATAAGAATAACATTGGTAATGAGTACGTAGGTTTGCTGAAACAAAGAAACAAACAATTGTTTTTTATGCTAATATAAGTAGAATTTAACTAGGTGAAGCCACACACCTTGTTTCATCAATATTAAATCGTAAATAAGCGCTATATAACATTCTAGTTATTCTCCATAAGAATAACATGGGGGCTGAGAAAGCAGGTTTGCTGCAACGAGGAACAAAAAAAAGGGTTTTTATATAATTATCAACATAACTCAACCAAGTGAAGCTACATACCAAGTTTTATTAATTTATGTTCATAATTAAGGGAGTCATTACATTTGACTTATTCTCCATAAGAATAACATGGGGGCTGAGTACGCAGGTTTGCTGCTACGGGAATAATCAACAAAAAATCAATTTTTGTGCAAATATCAATAAACCAGTACTACGTGAAGCCACATACCAAGTTTCATCAACATACATTCATAAATAATCGAGATATAAAATTTTATTTATTCTCCATAAGGATAACATTGGACAACGTACTGTGTTTAGCACTTTGAATATCTCTGCAACGGTTAGGCGTAGAATCACAATTTAAACACCAAAATGATTGTTTTGTGGAACTGAACAGATTGGTAAAAGCAAATGTTTAAATAAATGTATATTAAAATAAACTGAGGAATAGCCAAAAACCTTTTTCCCATAAGATTAACATGGGAGATTTTATGAGAAGGTTTTTTTTGGATTTTCTCCGCAACCACTTAACCTAGGTTAATAATTCAAAATACTATATTATTTGTTTTTTAAGCTCTATAACATGGTCAAAACCTAAATTAAGTTTTTAAACAATTTTAGGGTGAAAAATGCAAAAAACTGATTTCTGAAAAATTTAAAACCCCCATAAACCCCTCTTCCCAGGGTCCGATCTTTCTGGTTTTCGAACTAAGTCATGAATGTCACTTTACACATTTGAGCCAAATTTCATAAAAATCGGACGTTTTTTATTCAAGTTATTGTGTTAACGGACACACACACACCACATATATATATATAAATTTGAACGAATAGTGTTTTTGGCATCTGGGGACCTTAAAACAAAAAGTTATCATGGTCTCGGGCTTAGTCTTACCATGAGACCTACGGTAATAGCTTCTTCCCTATAGGGGAAATTCGCTAAACAAATTAAATACAATCAATAAGGCAGGTAAGGTGGATGATTCATTCCTCTGAAAGTGTAAAACGTGTGGATTTTAAGGGTTTTATAGATACCTATACACCTAAGAGCCTGCCTAGTAGTTTTTTACAGCTCTACCGTAAATCTTATGGAGCCGTTTAAATTCAATCAGCTGATTGAATTTAGATTAGATATAATTAAATCAGGAACTACGGATGTGTTTCTCCTTGAGTTTGTTTGATTGTTCGTGTTTTATGTACGGATTTGTTGGTTTTAGTATGACGAGTCTTGGCTTAAATTCTTATATTTTTGTAAGTTCAATCAAAAGCACTTACCAATGACTACAAAACTGCAGCACTTACCGTCTATCATTATTTTTAACAAATGTTTTACGGAAAAGTGAGCTATTAGCATGACCCGCAATGAGCAAAATAAGTCTGGGACGACCATAAGTGTCTTTCGTGACGCTCTGAACACGTTTTGGGGAGTAAAAATAAAAATAAAATACCCCCGTCGCAGCAAACCTGCGTACTCAGCGAATTTCCAATGCTTATATATGTGACTCACTACTACATAGAGCTATTTACCAAGTTTCACAAAAATACATCCATAAATAAGTGATATCTAGCATTTTATTTATTCTCCTTAAGAATAACATTAGGGTTGAGGACGCAGGTTTACTGCAACGAGGAAGATAAGTAATGTGTTTTTTTGCAATTATCAATACAACTGAACCAGGTGAAGCTACATACCAAGTTCTCTTAATGTAGGTTCATAATTAAGGGAGATATACAACTTTACTTATTCTCCATATGAATAACATGGGGGCCGAGTGTGCAGGTTTGCTGCTGCGGGGACTATCAACAAAAAACTTGTTTAGTGTGCTAATATCAATATACCACAACTAGTTGAAGCCACATACCAAGTTTCATCAATATTCATTCATAAATAATCGAGATATAGAATTTTATTTATTCTCCATAAGGATAACATTGGACAACGTTGAGACAACTCATAAACATTCAACAATAATCACTCATTCATTTCACGCAATATGATATAGCATAAAAATAGAATAATTAAAGTTTCAAGCATATAGGCCTATCAAATATTTTGTCACATGTTTTTTCCTTTTAGTTAAATGTTATTATTTTGCTTATTTTAGTTATTTATTTCATTATCACCCCTCAGAAAAATTAAATATTGATTAATTATTCATTATTTTGTGATTTAATAAAATATTTAAAGTCATATTTCATAATTTAAGCCTACATGTACAAAATTACCTCATAATTAACTTAATATAATATAACTAAATTCAAAATTGATCTCAAACTTTCCCCCAGCTGAAGTGTTTTGTGACTAATGTATTTTGGTTCCAAGATTATTGGAAAATTGTGTTTTGAAAGTGATCATGTGAACCCCATAGCATCATCTGGAGTTTTCTGAAGAAAGAAGAGGTCTGCTGATAAAAAAAAATGGCTGGTGTTAGATGCTTTGATTGAGCATTGTCTCATGCAAATGAATTTCCCCTTTTAAAAAGTTTTTTTTTTGTAACCTGCGAAACTCAGAGCAACCCTTATTTAGCCCATCAAGATTCGTATAACTCTTGAGTGAAGAAATTGTCTGTGTGGTGAGATCTTTCCATTTTTTTAAACTACCTATCTGGAACCACTTACAACCTATATAGCAACTTACAATCCCTAGGACTTTAAACAAAAAAAAATCAATTCCTCTTTATCAACGATTTGTTTAATCAAAATTTAATACAAGTTCTCAACCTAAGTTAATCAAGAAGATACTTTATTTATTTGGGCAAAAATAACTTCAAAAACTTAACTAGGCCCTCAGCCTAAATTTCAAGAAGAAGCTGCCATTTTGAACTTTAAATTATACACCTCAAGATCCCACAACCATAATTATAGATCAATAGTAAATTTTTATCGAATAGTTTAAATTCACATAAATTGGACTTTTTTTTAAATTTCTAATGATTTTTATTCATATGAAACAAAGTTATTCTGACCTTTAAGCCTCAGCACGATCACCCCGACCCTGTATTATAAATGACTCATGTTATAAATTATCATCTTTATGAAATATAGCTGTGTATAATACTTTGGACTTTGATATCATCTAAATTGAAAATTACATTCTTATAATCTTATTTTCTCTCCCCAACATTGTACATCTATTGTAACCCTTATTCATTTAACCATAATTTGTCTGCAATCTATAAATGTAAAATAATGAATAAATGTCCACCATTACTTTGTTAATTGTATTTATGAGTTTTCATTTTAATTTAGATAAAACAGCTGTTAGGCCTAAATAGTAAACCTGTGAATTTAGTCATCTAATCAAGGATCAAGTTACGAATAGTTGAAAGGGAATTATTACTGTATTTACAATGAACTCTTAGTCGAACAGTCGATTGTTATTAACCAAAAATTATTCAAGAGAGCTGTATTAGTGTTAGTTTTGTTTCAATGGCGCCCAATTCGTGAGGCTTAAAGTAATCAGAATAACTTTGATGAGGTAATTTTAACTAGAAATAGTATAGATTTAACCTATATTTGTTTACCTACCTTGTTAAGCTAAGTTATCCACCATGTCTGAAGGTTATAATTTACGTCCCAACCCCAAACCATCAGCAAAGAACTTAGAAAATAACCCAAATGTTAGGTCCCTACGACGAGCAAATGTAACATTAGAATCTCAAAGTGTAGGCGGTGAAAGTGAACTTAACCTTAAATCTGACAACACAACACCCATACCACATATCGAACATTCATCAACCAATGATACTTCGGACAATAGCTCCCACGACAGTTTTGCGTTATTTAATGAGCCCCTAAGTGACGATGAAACCCCAAATGATTTTGTGATGTTAATAACACAAGTAGGCCCTTTAGCAGACAGTACTGACATTAGCAAAAACGTAAACATCTCGGATTCGGCTGACTCACACATTCGCTCAGATCCCTCTCTCCCAGCAACTAGCGCTGCACAACACGTAACGGTGGACAACGGAACTACCGACAACACAACACATACACCTGAATCGCCCATTTCCACGGCTGCCTCGGAACACGGAACGTCTCAAAACAGACAAAATAGTGACCTATTACGACAAATTGCTGCGCTTTTAGAAATTAACAGTGCGTCCCTTGAGGCTAAAATAGAAAGTAACAACGCATCGCTAAAATCTGCCCTTGAAATCAAAATAGAAACTAACCGTGCCTTATTTAAATCTGAACTAAAATCACATTGTGAATCCCTCAAAACGGAATTAAAATCTGAAATAATCCACATCTTTGAAGACCAAATTAAAAATTTACGCCACAATCAAGAAACTGTTCAAACAGAATTAACACAGATCCGTGACACTCAACAAGAACATACTAACAAGCTCAAGAAAATTAAACAAGAAATCGAAACTAAGTTTGAAAACTGTGAAACTGAAATTCGACAACACTTAATTCTCGATTTAACTAAACAAGAAAAATCCCTAACAGAACAAATTAATCATAAAACATGTAAAATCGAAAATCAACTCACATCTAAATTACAAGAACACTGCTACAATACCAGCACCCAAATCAAACAAATTCAGAATGAAAACATAAAATACATTAATCACAGCGTTCAATCCCAAACAAATAAAGTACAAGAAGCACTAATGCCTAACATAAAAGCAAACCAGGCCCTAATTAATGAGAACACATCTAAACTTCATGAATTAAATCAATCAATACAAACTCATGAATCAAAGATCGAAGATTTAGAACACCGTATTAGCACACATCATGCCACATACCCGTCAAACATTTATATTACTTGCAATGGGAACTCTGGCCTTGTACCGGACATGACATTACCTAAATTTCATGGTAGATCACACAACCCGAAAGAATATTTAGCTAAACTAAGAAAATATTATGACCGAGGATCGCTACAACTCCCACCCCAACAAAGTAAACACGAGTATCTAATCGATCTAATTGGTAACAGCTTAGAACAACACGCTTCACGTTGGTTTTGCCTTATCAAGGACGACATTAAGTCTTGGGAGGATTTTCAAATCGCGTTCGAAAATAAGTATTGGAATCGGGAAGTTCAGAAACACATTAGGCAAAGCCTTGAAAGTGAAAAATACCGACCTAATGGGACACTGACTCGTTCAGAATATTTTATCGAACGTGTTATTACTTTACAATCCTTCACACCCTCACTAAGCGAAGAAGAAATAGTCACATGTCTCGCGGAACATTTCAATGATCTTATACAAGATGCTCGTAGAGTTCAGAACATAACCACAATCGGTGATTTTGCGGAGTTACTCCAACGAGAAGACCTGAGGAAACCAAAAGAAAATTCCCATCAAAATGTCCCAAACTCGTCAAACCGGGATAAACGACACTTTAGCCGTGATAATTCACAAAACTATGACCACCGTAACAATCACCAGCACCAAGGATCTAACTCATACAATCCGAGACACAATTTCGACTATCGGGCATACCAACCAGGAAATAACCCACACCAATACCACAACAACTCCGGAAACCAAAACTCATACACAAATAATAGATCAACTAACCAACAACAACAATATAACCACAACCAAAACAACAATTACAGGAACGAAAGAAACAGCCCACCATTCCCTAATAAGAATTACCCCCATAATAACCCTAATTCAGCAGAGAAAAAATATCCGACTCGAGATCAGGCTCAAGTGTGTAGCACACTCGCAGAGCGCAGCATGCCTTTAAGTCAGTATCCACCAGACCAATCAAAACCATCTTTAAACCCGTAAGCACTGGACTTACTCAGAGGCCTTCTTTTAATGATGTAAATAGTGATTTAAATTCAGTATTTTCAGTGCTACCTACGAATCTCGGATGTCAAAGGCCTAACCAAAACTGCATTAATAATCATATTAATCAGAATAATAATAATAGTAATAACAAAAACATTTCCCCACCATTAACAAATGAATTAATTGTTAGTAATATTTATTGTGATCATGAATTTTTATTATCTGAGGAAACTGAAACTACCCCAAATCAAGAAGAGAAGCAATTCATAGCATGCCCAGAAATTCCCATCCAAATTAATCAAATACATTTAAAAGCTTTAGTTGACACAGGATCCAACGTATCATGTATGTCAGAACAATGGTATACGGAAAATCAAATCAAAATAGGTAAGCATGAACAATTACCAGTAACTAACACATATATCAAGACAGCCACCAATGATAAATCACGAAGAGTATCACACATAGTAATGATTCCTCTAACTATACAAGACTACACTACTCATGTTCAAATTTTATTAATACCGAATTTAATTAGACCTCTAATACTCGGAACAGATGTGCTTAGCGAATGGGAAATGGTTATGGACTTTAATAATGAACAAATTAAATTTAACATTAATAACAATAATGTCATATTGAAGTTCGGCAAGGTAAACGAAGTTGGAATTTTATGTTATTTAATGACTAATAATGGCCATAGGCAAAATAATAATCATGATAATATAAATAATAGTAATCAATACGGGTCTACCAATAGTATAAATCGAGTGGTTAGTGAAATTTCTCCAAACATAGTAATGGAATCCTTAAATAATAATAATGGTATTATTAATGATGAACAGAAGCAACAATTAAGTGATTTATTGTTAAAATATAGCTATTTATTTTCTGATAAACCTGGCTTGTGTAATGTATATCAACATTCTCTGAGAACCCACACAATTTTAAACACAATACATGTCCTGTCCACTTATCACATCAGCAGTTTGGACGACCGGCATACTTTCGGCCCATTCCACGTTTCGTCTATGAAAAGATACATACAACCTTTGAACCCCTGAGGACATCCACATCATCTATTAACTTTACATCATTAAAAGAACCGACTTCAGTAACATCATCACATCAGTGTAAATACTCCATAGTAAGTTTAATCCCTTGTAAAATATTCCCCATAAAATACATAAATATATGATTTATACCCTTAAATAAACTGCTAGATAAACTTTTAAGTGAATTTTAATCTTCAGTGATATTAGACGATAGGAGGGGATAAAATGACTGTGAAAATTGTACAGCAAGGTGTCACGCATGAACACTTTTTCCTCTTTTCTCAGTGCAGTGCCGCGAATTTTGAACAGTGCAAAACATTTCGGACCCCAACCATCACAAATATAAATGACCAATATTCCCTTACTTATTCAATATGTGTTGTCTTAATTAATTGTTTACTTGTGTGTTCTCTTCCCATGTTTTGTTATGTTTCATTCTAAGTTTCATTCCATATGTTTATATTCATTTAGATTTAATAAATATTCATATATTTGTGTTTCATGTTTATTCACTGTCATACCGAAATAATGATTTTCATTCATTCCATCATTATTTCTGAGGGGATATTGAGACAACTCATAAACATTCAACAATAATCACTCATTCATTTCACGCAATATGATATAGCATAAAAATAGAATAATTAAAGTTTCAAGCATATAGGCCTATCAAATATTTTGTCACATGTTTTTTCCTTTTAGTTAAATGTTATTATTTTGCTTATTTTAGTTATTTATTTCATTATCACCCCTCAGAAAAATTAAATATTGATTAATTATTCATTATTTTGTGATTTAATAAAATATTTAAAGTCATATTTCATAATTTAAGCCTACATGTACAAAATTACCTCATAATTAACTTAATATAATATAACTAAATTCAAAATTGATCTCAAACTTTCCCCCAGCTGAAGTGTTTTGTGACTAATGTATTTTGGTTCCAAGATTATTGGAAAATTGTGTTTTGAAAGTGATCATGTGAACCCCATAGCATCATCTGGAGTTTTCTGAAGAAAGAAGAGGTCTGCTGATAAAAAAAATGGCTGGTGTTAGATGCTTTGATTGAGCATTGTCTCATGCAAATGAATTTCCCCTTTTAAAAAGTTTTTTTTTTGTAACCTGCGAAACTCAGAGCAACCCTTATTTAGCCCATCAAGATTCGTATAACTCTTGAGTGAAGAAATTGTCTGTGTGGTGAGATCTTTCCATTTTTTTAAACTACCTATCTGGAACCACTTACAACCTATATAGCAACTTACAATCCCTAGGACTTTAAACAAAAAAAAATCAATTCCTCTTTATCAACGATTTGTTTAATCAAAATTTAATACAAGTTCTCAACCTAAGTTAATCAAGAAGATACTTTATTTATTTGGGCAAAAATAACTTCAAAAACTTAACTAGGCCCTCAGCCTAAATTTCAAGAAGAAGCTGCCATTTTGAACTTTAAATTATACACCTCAAGATCCCACAACCATAATTATAGATCAATAGTAAATTTTTATCGAATAGTTTAAATTCACATAAATTGGACTTTTTTTTAAATTTCTAATGATTTTTATTCATATGAAACAAAGTTATTCTGACCTTTAAGCCTCAGCACGATCACCCCGACCCTGTATTATAAATGACTCATGTTATAAATTATCATCTTTATGAAATATAGCTGTGTATAATACTTTGGACTTTGATATCATCTAAATTGAAAATTACATTCTTATAATCTTATTTTCTCTCCCCAACATTGTACATCTATTGTAACCCTTATTCATTTAACCATAATTTGTCTGCAATCTATAAATGTAAAATAATGAATAAATGTCCACCATTACTTTGTTAATTGTATTTATGAGTTTTCATTTTAATTTAGATAAAACAGCTGTTAGGCCTAAATAGTAAACCTGTGAATTTAGTCATCTAATCAAGGATCAAGTTACGAATAGTTGAAAGGGAATTATTACTGTATTTACAATGAACTCTTAGTCGAACAGTCGATTGTTATTAACCAAAAATTATTCAAGAGAGCTGTATTAGTGTTAGTTTTGTTTCAACGTACTGTGTTTAGCACTTTGAATATCTCTACAACGGTTGGACGTAGAACAACGATTAAAACACCAAATGTTTGTTTTGTTGAGCTAAAAACATTAATAAACAGAAACGTGAAGATTTTAGTAAAACTATCTGAGAAAAATCTAAAAACCTTTTTCCCATAAGATTAACATGGGACACGTTTTTTTGGATTTTCTCCGCAACCACTTAACCTAGGTTAATGATTCAAAATAATAAATTATTTGTTTTTAAGCTCTATAAAATGGCTATAACCAAAAGTGAGTGTTTTTTACATTTTGGGGACAAATTTGCTAAAAAAAACGATTTTTGGAAAATTGTAAACACCCATAAAACCCCCTTCCCACAGTGCAATCAATCTGGTTTTCGAACTTAAAATCATAAATGCTACTTTCCACATTTGTGCCAGATTTCATCAAAATCGGGTGTTTCTTTCAAAAGTTATCGCGGTAACGGACACACACACACACATACACACACACACACACACACACACACACACACACACACACACACACTCACATATATATATACATATATATAAATTTGAACGAATAGTGTTTTTGGCATCTGGGGACCTCAAAACGAAAAGTTATCATGGTCTCGGGCTTAAGTCTTACCATGCCACCTACGGTAATAGCTTCTTTCCTATAGGGGAAATTCGCTAAAAAGGTTGGGTCAGACCAGCATAGAACGGGTTAGTCTTTTTCCCTCATCAAACACAATTATTTCCCCCTATATCGCAAATGGGCAATATTAGGTGTCCCGTAAATAAGTGGCCAAACTTTAGGAATAGGTTTATGAGACAAAATAAAAATAAAACTAAGAATTACGTTTTTCCCAAAAACGCCTCGTTTCCTAGATATCCAGCATTTCGTGGTTTTTCTTGAAAAAAGTCTCCAAAACCACAAGTTATTTTAATACATGTCGGTATGGTGTTGGGGTATATGACAGAAAAGCAAACTGAAAAAATATTAATTTCAAAATGGCGGCCATTTAAATATTTGTAATCAAAATTTCCCGGAATTGGCAGATTAAAAAGAAATGTCCGCAATATATCTTAAAAATATGGTAATTTATTGATAATAACATTTTTCCTACGGTTATTATACTTAATTGCGAATAGATGTATTTTATAAATATATATTTATGATAAGAATATAAACTGGAAAGCACAACTTTTTTAACATTTTAATAATAGTGTCATAGATTTAACCTGTTTAACAAACGAGCCCGAGTATTATTATTTTGTTCCATTAAGAATCAGCTCAAATACACAATAAAATAACCGTGTTCCCAATAGAAGTGGAAATAAAAAAGAGTATAACTTGATTATTTGTGTTTGGTTAGGCTATACTTAAAAAAACAATAGGAGATTTGCAATAAGTGCACAGTTTTCTTATCTCAATATATAAAAATGAAGGCAAAAATAATTTAAGCCGTTAATATTTTATTCAAATAAATCAAATAAAATAAAAACTAAGCATAAATATTCGTCTTTGAACTTTCCTACTTGTTTCTTTTCTTTTCTTTTCTAATTTTCCTTGTTCACGCCATAACATGAGCTTGAGTGCACACAATTGAATAATAATTTTGTTGTTGTGTTCGTTAATGTCAGGAAAAGGTTTTAAATAAATCAAAATTTATAATCCGACCTAAGTGCTCTGTCCCACTGGCCTTTAAAGTTCTCATTGAATTGATCAAAGTTCAGTTAGTTACATCAAGCAGCTGTTAACAAGGATTATATCTAAACATACTTGAATGGCGTAAACATATGTACATTACGGAAATAACAAACCCACTTGAATGGCAACTCTAATTCTTTTTTCGATGCCGAAGTTAGCACTATATAAAAGTAGGCGAGTTATCGAAGCGAACGAGCTCATCTTGAAAATGAACGAGTATTTGACATCAAACAAATGTAATGACGTCAGGACAGGACAATGTCTGTCGGACCGGCTAGTATTCAATAAATTAACAATCACAGCTGATTTGACCTACTTTAGCAAAATATCAGCCATTCCGTAACTTGGATTTATAAGCTGTACATCTAATTGTAATTAGTAGTGAGTTCTTCTGCTGTACTCATGCTTTTGAGAGCTTTGCTAACAGATTTGTATAAATAAGTTTCTACAAGAATATTAAGCGTGTATTATATGCATGCATACGATGTACTAGTGTCCTTTCTCCAAGTTGACTAGTGGCGTTGGTGAGTTTTAATACGCATCTATAGTTTAATTTGTTAAATGGTTATATTTAGGCGCTCTGCACTCGGGAAGAAATCCAACTAGAGTTGAACAACTGGTTTGTAACGCGACTACGGTTGTGTTTGCGATGTTCAACATTCATTCGCATATTATGTAAATTAAATAATTATTACTTACACATTTTAACAAAACTAGTATTGGCGGCCGCTATCGCGACCGCAGGAAATAATCAGCTGTTTCAGGAACAAAACTTGTAGGAATAAATCCACAGCTGAATACTCCCGGCTCCGCTTATATATGCTAAAATGGCCTAAAACATAAAGCTTTAAGCTATCGTGACTCAAATAAGGTTGCTTTTCAAGAAAAACAAACGACACGTCCGGCTTCTCCGACCTCGATTACCCCAAAAAATATCTTTTCGTAGCTTGGGAGCCATTACAGCTCGAGAAACAGCCGCGGACGGACGGACGCACGAAGCCACAGACAAATGCGAATTATAGTACTGATAATCCATGCTTTAATTAGACATTTGATGGATTTTTTTTACGAATACACAGCAGTATCAAACAAAACAACAGATCATAACATCTTATTTTATCTCCAAATTGTATTCTCTACTGGAAATAATACAAATAAATAAATTTACTAAATATCTATTTATTGAAAACTAAGCCAATTTTGGCGACAAGTCTATAGGCGGATCCAGTGGCGGATTTAAGCAATTGCCGCCTAAGGGCTTTTAGGAAATCCGCCGCCTATGATTACCCACATGTTTTATATCTTGTTTGGTTATTTTGTGACAGTATCTACTGATACTTAATTTACTGAATTAATAAGTTTACTGTTATTTCTTAGTTAAAAAGCAACAACAAAAACCGTAAAATAATGTATAATTTACTTGATTCACATTAACACAGTACAATATAGCCTACTCAATGACAATCAACCCTAGAGACAAATGTTGGTATTAAAAGCAGTGAAGAGCAGTGCTACTTTTAATAACAAGAAAATTCTTCAACAAAGGACTAAACACCCTTCTTACACTTTATCAAACATTAATTTTTACTCCAACGCATTGACTACTGAAAATTATAATAAATAACCTATAAATAAGATATGATGACACTGTAGCCTTAAAATTCGTAATTAAAACCATTAGACTCAAGATTCTGATTATTTTAATCCTGAATTAGCACTTTTCAATATAGTTTTTCAGTCATTTTTTATTTTATAATTTTATACAAAGAATTGTTTATATGTTTTAGACGATCTAAATATAAAATTAATTGATGTAGGTCTAATCTTTATAAAACTCTACACATTTGCAAACACTTCTTCTAGTTTCACCTCCATGATGTAGATCCAATTAATTAAAATATAATACCTACAGGAGTCACTACTCTCTGAAAAATAACCTTCAAAAAGTGTGCCGTCTTATATTTGGTATTTTGTCCTGTCGTGGTGTCAACTTGTTGATGGGACAGTGTCATTCGATGTACAAGGCGGCTTGTTTTCAACACTATTTCCAAAGCCATATTACAAGGGTGTTTTCATTTAACTCAAATCATAACTTTGCTCCGAGATAAACAATAAAATTACATCTAAAATATGTCTCAAGATTATAAAGTTAAGTTTAACATCATGATTCGCCTAAAATGCGACAAGATATTAATTTAAAGACTTCGAATATCACAGTTTTTCATTAAATGAAATGGGAGATTTTGACCCCGTCCCACCCAAAAAAAAATATATATATACATATATTCCTATATATATATGCTCCCATGGCAACAACGAATCAAATCCTATCTTCACAAATTATGTCTTTATTTGTCTTTGGTCAAAGCTTTTGTTAAAACAATATCCTCCAGAATGAACGAATATGTGTGGTAGCCTTTGATGGTAAGTATACGACAGCTGAAATATCTTTCTTTGTTACCTTGAGTTTGAAAATATCTTTGTAGTCTACTTTTTTTAATTATCATCTCAAATTCGATTGTTGCAACATTTCTCAGCCGTGTGCCTTAGTCATTGTTACGGGTAAACTTGGAAGTCCGTGAGATGGACGTAGTCATAGTGGTGCAGTGCCTGATGAACGGAGGGGAGAAGTTGAATTAACTGTAGTTCGTGCCTTGCCACCCTTTCTCTGTGGTGTAATGGTCTTGTCGCTAGTACGGAAGAATAAAAATGCATTATGACTGTTTTGAGGTTGAGGAACTGCAGTGTGAGGGACTGCAAGCGTAATACATTAGTCTCTGATTACTACCTTTACCTTTAAAAGGGCGGCACACCGTCATTGTCATCCGCTTTCGTCAAAATGTTCCCCGTTTCAACATTTCATTTGTAAACAAATTATTGATTTTTTGTAAATTTGCCGCCCCAAACATTTGCCACCCCTAAAAATTTGCCGCCCTGGGCTACAGCCCCTATAGCCCCCCCTAAATCCGCCACTGGGCGGATCTATTATGTAATAAATTATCGTTTATGTGTTAATTGAAAACCCTTAACGACTAGATGTGACTTTTGTGGTTTTGGAAAACTTCCTTCTTCAGGTATTAGCCCCCTAAAGCTCTCAAAAGTTACAATTTTAAAATTAAAATAATTTTAAATTGAACATATAACAGCTGTTGATACTGACAAAACACAGTAAAGAAGCAAGAACATCGTTTTAAAGCTAACCTCTAGAACAGACTTTTACATTTCAAATGTGCTTATGGAGTTATATTATTTAGTGAGAATAAGCTCCTTCATTTTCAAGATGTGCTCGTTCGCTAAATTCACTCACCTCTATATATAGAACTAACTTCAGCATCGAAAAAAATAATTTGAGATGCCAATCAAGTAGATTTTGTATTTCCATAATGAACATATGTTTATGCTTTTTAAGTATGTTTAGATATAATCTTTATAACAGCTGTTTGGTGTAACTATCTTATATAACTATCTAACATACTAACCCAACTTTTTTTATGTATTTAGATTTTATATTATGTTTATTGCATATTATGTTATATTCGATGAAGGTATGTATACCTTAAACTAATTAAAAGATTTTCCTTACCTCTAATATCCTTTTCTTTGGTTAAATTCACTCAATGATTTAATTTGAATTTACAAGTGAAAGCTGATCAGATATTTGTTTTGGAACACATGCAATACTTGGACTTTTGTTTACGTAGTAAATGTAAACAAATCAGACATCAAATTTAGTAACCATTTTGAAAGTAGAGTTCAATATAATTTTTTTTAAATATTGCGTTTGCAAACTTATAATTTAGTGTCAAAAGTGAAATATGTGAGTAAAAACAGAAGTACGTGTGAAATTTCGTTCAAGTTTGATGAGAAATAAAGTTCTTAGGCTTGATGAACAAAATGAATAAGTGAACAATTTATGAAAAGTGCCAAAACTACAAGGTTTAGGCTACTTTCATACGTTAATTTCTCGCTTCTCAGACCTTCCTTAAACCAATTGTTGTGATTTTTCGTGTTTATTGGAAGGGCTTAGTATATAAATGCACTGTCAGATTCACTGTCAGGCTTAAGGCTATTTTGAGAAGTGAAAAATCGCCTCCTTCGGCTTTGTGTTAGTATAGCACGTGTGGTCGTGTGGTGAACTTGGTGGCGTGACACTACCGTGCCACTAGATAGATTACCAGTATAGGTTACTAGGCTATACTTTGACATTATTTACTATGGTGACACAGATAACGAAATTAATTACGAGACGGAAAGAACAAAACATTATTTCAAAGAGTTCCTTCTTCAAAGACACAATAAACGTCACTTAATTCTTCTCAGCTCATGCACTGGTGCTTTTATATCGTTCCTCTTACAAAGAGTTTTTATATTTTAACACAGAGACGTTGGCTCTTCGTTAACAACCATCTTAAAAAATGTTCTATGTTTATTAAAAACAAATATTTATTCAAGAGTGTTTTATTAGCAATATAAGTTCAATTAAGTTGCCAATTAGAAAGTAATCTTTTATAATCCTATAGGCCTCTATTAAAAGAAACTGGCCTTTTTTCCCGGAAAGATACTGAGATGACAACTTGACGGGTTTAATACTTCTTTTCTTGAAAGAAAGGTAATTTTCAGTATGAGGGAATATTGAAGCTTAAATTTCGATTTATGGTTTTAATATTTTATAAATTTGATTTTAATTTTCAATAAATCGAGCGGCTGACGGATACATTTTAAGTTTGTTTTCAAAAAAGTTAACAATCATATTGTGCAAAGCATCAGCTGCGAAAAATTGTATCCTGGTTTAAAGTGAGAACGGTTTGTAAACTTAAGGATATAAAATAAACATATTGTGATAATAATCCTATGTTTTAGTTTATGCGAGCAAGGTCGTGACAAGCGGCCAGTTTATATAATTATGTATACCAAAAACTGAAAGGTTGTACTTTGCACATTCATCATCATTCATCATTGTTGCGGATTAGGAAACCCCAGCATAGCTGCTAGTCACATCTTCCACAAGCGGGAATATTGCGCAGGTTACCGGAAGGATAGGATATAGCACGAACTGGCCCTCCAACTGGTCAACTCAACTGACAGGGGGTCCCCATATACAACAGCCAGGGACCATCCATTCTCAGGTTGGCAGGTTGGGGACCAAATCCGGAGATTCTGTCCCTAGCTGCTGTAAATGGAGGGTCCACAGGTGAAAGGGAAGTTGAGTCATAATGGACAGCCAAAAGACTTACCATATGTAATGACAACTTCATTTTCTGTACCCAGTGACAGCCTCAAAACTGGTATAGACCAGTTTTAAGGTAGTCCTGGGACTCTTTGTACATTATAAATGTGCTACTGATTTAAAAAATCAAACATTTCATTAAAATGTTCGGATTAAGATTATCTTACAATTTTAAGGGTTCTTCAATTAAATGTGATACTTGCCAATGGGACAGTTGTGTTTTATTATAAACAAACTGGAGACAGTTTAAATTTGATCATCAGTTTGGTTACTCAAGAAATTATATCAGTCAGCTTAAATTAGCTAACGAAAATGAATTAACCTCGTTAACTTTTTTACATCTTTAAACCTATACACCCATATGTTTTCTAGAGATATTTAAGATTTAACACTTTCCAATGAAAATATTTCATGGTTTAAATTAATAACATTAACAGTATTTTCGTCATACTGCTTAAAAACAGCTGATTTCAACACAGGCATTGAGATACTAAAGTTGTTCTTTTTATTTATCGGATAACAAGTATTTTAGCGAATTTCCCCTATAGGGAAGAAGCTATTACCGTAGGTCTCATGGTCAGACTTAAGCCCGAGACCATAATAACTTTTTGTCTTGAGGTCCTCAGATGCCAAAAACACTATTCGTTCAAATAAATATGTGTGTCCGTGAATGCGATAACTTGAGTAAAAACCTTCCGATTGCGATAAAATTTGACTCAAATGTGTAAAGTGACATTCATGACTTTAAGTTTGAAAACCAGAAAAATCGGACCTTGGGAAGGGGGGTTTATGGGGTTTCAACATTTTCCAAAAGTCAGTTTTTTGCATTTTTCACCCTAAAATTTTTAAAACACTCAATTTTTGTTGTAATCATTTTATAGAGCTTAAAAACAAATAATATAGTATTTTGAATCATTAACTTAGGTTAAGTGGTCCCGGAGGAAATCCATAAAACCTCCAATGTTAATCTTATGGGAAAAAGGATTTTAGTATTTCCTCAGTTAATTTTACTGTAAACTTTACAATTGCTTTTACCATTCAATTTAGCTCTACAAACCAATCATTTTGGTCTCTAAATTGTGATTCTACGTCCAAGCGTTACGGAGATATTCAAAGTGCTAAACACAGTACGTTGCCCAATGTTATCCTTATGGAGAATAAATTAAAATTTGATATCTCGATTATGTATGAATGTATATTGATGAAACGTGGTATGTGGCTTCACCTAGTACTGGTATATTGATATTTGCACAAAAACCGATTTTTTGTTGATTATCCTTGTAGCAGCAAACCTGCATACTCATCCCCAATGTTATTCTTAGGGAGAATAAGTAAAGTTTATATCTCCCTTAACTATGAACATAAATTATTAAAACTTGGTATGTAGCTTCACATGGTTGAGCTATATTGATAATCGCTTAAAAACACATTTCTTATTCTTCTTGTTGCAGCAAACCTGCGTACTCAGCCCTAATGTTATTCTTATGGAGAATAAATAAAATGCTATGTATCACTTATTTATAAATGTCTTTGTATGAAACTTGGTAAGTGGCTTTATATGGTAGTGAGAAACATATAAATGCATTAGAAATTCGCTGATTACGCAGGTTTGCTGCGACGGAGGGTATTTTTAATGATCTTGTTCGTTCTAGCACAAAAACATCATTTGATGACACTTTTTGGTCGAGGTCATCACTTGTTAAATATGAAATTTACGATTTATTCAACATTTAAACTTGTAAACAAAGAAAACTTGAGTTTATAGTATATCTATTACTATCTGTTTATGGTATCAAGATGAAGATGAAAATAACATTTCAATGGTAAAAAAGTCAAAAAATTTTCCATTTTGTTTGCAGTATGAAAATATATAGTTAATCACTAAGACCAAAAGGGCCTTTTCGATCCTCGGCTCCAGCTTCACTTTTGGCCCTAGTGATGAACTACACTTTTCGACAAACTGCTTAAAAAAACAGCTGTTTTCAACACGTGCATTTTAAACGTTAGCAGGCTGCGAGCCTACCACAAAGTATAATAATACAGACTATCTTTGAACTTTGTCTGTGATTGTTGTTTTGGTGAAGCCACAGACTATTTCTTTTATTAAAATCATGTTTATCGGGTCACACAGCAGAGATTCCCGCCTTGTTCATTATCGGCAAGACCCACGAACAACATCCCTGGCACAGTCACGATGCAGCTGTCATGTTGAACCGTGGCAGCTTCCCGCCTTGTTCATTATCGGCAAGACCCACGAACAACATTCCTAGCACAGTCACGATGCAGCTGTCATGTTGAACTGTGGCAGCTTCTCGCCTTGTTCATTATCGGCAAGACCCACGAACAACATCCCTGGCACAGTCACGATGCAGCTGTCATGTTGAACCGTGGCAGCTTCCCGCCTTGTTCATTATCGGCAAGACCCACGAACAACATTCCTGGCACAGTCACGATGCAGCTGTCATGTTGAACCGTGGCAGCTTCCCGCCTTGTTCATTATCGGCAAGACCCACGAACAACATCCCTGGCACAGTCACGATGCAGCTGTCATGTTGAACCGTGGCAGCTTCCCGCCTTGTTCATTATCGGCAAGACCCACGAACAACATCCCTGGCACAGTCACGATGCAGCTGTCATGTTGAACCGTGGCAGCTTCTCGCCTTGTTCATTATCGGCAAGACCCACGAACAACATTCCTGGCACGGTCACGATGCAGCTGTCATGTTGAACCGTGGCAGCTTCCCGCCTTGTTCATTATCGGCAAGACCCACGAACAACATCCCTGGCACAGTCACGATGCAGCTGTCATGTTGAACCGTGGCAGCTTCTCGCCTTGTTCATTATCGGCAAGACCCACGAACAACATCCCTGGCACAGTCAAGATGCAGCTGTCATGTTGAACCGTGGCAGCTTCTCGCCTTGTTCATTATCGGCAAGACCCACGAACAACATCCCTGGCACAGTCACGATGCAGCTGTCATGTTGAACCGTGGCAGCTTCTCGCCTTGTTCATTATCGGCAAGACCCACGAACAACATCCCTGGCACAGTCACGATGCAGCTGTCATGTTGAACCGTGGCAGCTTCTCGCCTTGTTCATTATCGGCAAGACCCACGAACAACATCCCTGGCACAGTCACGATGCAGCTGTCATGTTGAACCGTGGCAGCTTCTCGCCTTGTTCATTATCGGCAAGACCCACGAACAACATCCCTGGCACAGTCACGATGCAGCTGTCATGATGAACCGTGGCAGCTTCTCGCCTTGTTCATTATCGGCAAGACCCACGAACAACATCCCAGGCACAGTCACGATGCAGCTGTCATGTTGAACCGTGGCAGCTTCCCGCCTTGTTCATTATCGGCAAGACCCACGAACAACATCCCTGGCACAGTCACGATGCAGCTGTCATGTTGAACCGTGGCAGCTTCCCGCCTTGTTCATTATCGGCAAGACCCACGAACAACATCCCTGTCACAGTCACGATGCAGCTGTCATGTTGAACCGTGGCAGCTTCTCGCCTTGTTCATTATCGGCAAGACCCACGAACAACATCCCTGGCACAGTCACGATGCAGCTGTCATGTTGAACCGTGGCAGATTCCCACCTTGTTCATTATCGGCAAGACCCACGAACAACATCCCTGGCACAGTCACGATGCAGCTGTCATGTTGAACCGTGGCAGCTTCCCGCCTTGTTCATTATCGGCAAGACCCACGAACAACATCCCTGGCACAGTCACGATGCAGCTGTCATGTTGAACCGTGGCAGCTTCTCGCCTTGTTCATTATCGGCAAGACCCACGAACAACATCCCTGGCACAGTCACGATGCAGCTGTCATGTTGAACCGTGGCAGCTTCTCGCCTTGTTCATTATCGGCAAGACCCACGAACAACATCCCTGGCACAGTCACGATGCAGCTGTCATGTTGAACCGTGGCAGCTTCCCGCCTTGTTCATTATCGGCAAGACCCACGAACAACATCCCTGGCACAGTCACGATGCAGCTGTCATGTTGAACCGTGGCAGCTTCTCGCCTTGTTCATTATCGGCAAGACCCACGAACAACATAACTGGCACAGTCACGATGCAGCTGTCATGTTGAACTGTGGCAGCTTCTCGCCTTGTTCATTATCGGCAAGACCCACGAACAACATCCCTGGCACAGTCACGATGCAGATGTCATGTTGAACCGTGGCAGCTTCTCGCCTTGTTCATTATCGGCAAGACCCACGAACAACATCCCTGGCACAGTCACGATGCAGCTGTCATGTTGAACCGTGACAGCTTCTCGCCTTGTTCATTATCGGCAAGACCCACGAACAACATAACTGGCACAGTCACGATGCAGCTGTCATGTTGAACTGTGGCAGCTTCTCGCCTTGTTCATTATCGGCAAGACCCACGAACAACATCCCTGGCACAGTCACGATGCAGCTGTCATGTTGAACCGTGGCAGCTTCTCGCCTTGTTCATTATCGGCAAGACCCACGAACAACATCCCTGGCACAGTCACGATGCAGCTGTCATGTTGAACCGTGGCAGCTTCTCGCCTTGTTCATTATCGGCAAGACCCACGAACAACATCCCTGGCACAGTCACGATGCAGCTGTCATGTTGAACCGTGACAGCTTCTCGCCTTGTTCATTATCGGCAAGACCCACGAACAACATCCCTGGCACAGTCACGATGCAGCTGTCATGTTGAACCGTGGCAGCTTCCCGCCTTGTTCATTATCGGCAAGACCCACGAACAACATCCCTGGCACAGTCACGATGCAGCTGTCATGTTGAACCGTGGCAGCTTCCCGCCTTGTTCATTATCGGCAAGACCCACGAACAACATCCCTGTCACAGTCACGATGCAGCTGTCATGTTGAACCGTGGCAGCTTCTCGCCTTGTTCATTATCGGCAAGACCCACGAACAACATCCCTGGCACAGTCACGATGCAGCTGTCATGTTGAACCGTGGCAGATTCCCGCCTTGTTCATTATCGGCAAGACCCACGAACAACATCCCTGGCACAGTCACGATGCAGCTGTCATGTTGAACCGTGGCAGCTTCCCGCCTTGTTCATTATCGGCAAGACCCACGAACAACATCCCTGGCACAGTCACGATGCAGCTGTCATGTTGAACCGTGGCAGCTTCTCGCCTTGTTCATTATCGGCAATACCCACGAACAACATCCCTGGCACAGTCACGATGCAGCTGTCATGTTGAACCGTGGCAGCTTCTCGCCTTGTTCATTATCGGCAAGACCCACGAACAACATCCCTGGCACAGTCACGATGCAGCTGTCATGTTGAACCGTGGCAGCTTCCCGCCTTGTTCATTATCGGCAAGACCCACGAACAACATCCCTGGCACAGTCACGATGCAGCTGTCATGTTGAACCGTGGCAGCTTCTCGCCTTGTTCATTATCGGCAAGACCCACGAACAACATAACTGGCACAGTCACGATGCAGCTGTCATGTTGAACTGTGGCAGCTTCTCGCCTTGTTCATTATCGGCAAGACCCACGAACAACATCCCTGGCACAGTCACGATGCAGCTGTCATGTTGAACCGTGGCAGCTTCTCGCCTTGTTCATTATCGGCAAGACCCACGAACAACATCCCTGGCACAGTCACGATGCAGCTGTCATGTTGAACCGTGACAGCTTCTCGCCTTGTTCATTATCGGCAAGACCCACGAACAACATAACTGGCACAGTCACGATGCAGCTGTCATGTTGAACCGTGGCAGCTTCTCGCCTTGTTCATTATCGGCAAGACCCACGAACAACATCCCTGGCACAGTCACGATGCAGCTGTCATGTTGAACCGTGACAGCTTCTCGCCTTGTTCATTATCGGCAAGACCCACGAACAACATAACTGGCACAGTCACGATGCAGCTGTCATGTTGAACTGTGGCAGCTTCTCGCCTTGTTCATTATCGGCAAGACCCACGAACAACATCCCTGGCACAGTCACGATGCAGCTGTCATGTTGAACCGTGGCAGCTTCTCGCCTTGTTCATTATCGGCAAGACCCACGAACAACATCCCTGGCACAGTCACGATGCAGCTGTCATGTTGAACCGTGACAGCTTCTCGCCTTGTTCATTATCGGCAAGACCCACGAACAACATAACTGGCACAGTCACGATGCAGCTGTCATGTTGAACCGTGACAGCTTCTCGCCTTGTTCATTATCGGCAAGACCCACGAACAACATAACTGGCACAGTCACGATGCAGCTGTCATGTTGAACTGTGGCAGCTTCTCGCCTTGTTCATTATCGGCAAGACCCACGAACAACATCCCTGGCACAGTCACGATGCAGCTGTCATGTTGAACTGTGGCAGCTTCTCGCCTTGTTCATTATCGGCAAGACCCACCAACAACATCCCTGGCACAGTCACGATGCAGCTGTCATGTTGAACCGTGGCAGCTTCTCGCCTTGTTCATTATCGGCAAGACCCACGAACAACATAACTGGCACAGTCACGATGCAGCTGTCATGTTGAACTGTGGCAGCTTCTCGCCTTGTTCATTATCGGCAAGACCCACGAACAACATCCCTGGCACAGTCACGATGCAGCTGTCATGTTGAACCGTGACAGCTTCTCGCCTTGTTCATTATCGGCAAGACCCACGAACAACATAACTGGCACAGTCACGATGCAGCTGTCATGTTGAACCGTGGCAGCTTCTCGCCTTGTTCATTATCGGCAAGACCCACGAACAACATCCCTGGCACAGTCACGATGCAGCTGTCATGTTGAACCGTGGCAGCTTCTCGCCTTGTTCATTATCGGCAAGACCCACGAACAACATCCCTGGCACAGTCACGATGCAGCTGTCATGTTGAACCGTGGCAGCTTCTCGCCTTGTTCATTATCGGCAAGACCCACGAACAACATCCCTGGCACAGTCACGATGCAGCTGTCATGTTGAACCGTGGCAGCTTCCCGCCTTGTTCATTATCGGCAAGACCCACGAACAACATCCCTGGCACAGTCACGATGCAGCTGTCATGTTGAACTGTGACAGCTTCTCGCTTGTACCATTGTCATACAAAAATTGACCTGCAACACAATTAAACCCTTGCATCTGTGTAAATTACCCGCTGAACACAGTTACATGTGTGTAGAGAAAATACCAGAGAAAGTAACAGTATTTCTTAAAAAACGTTATTACCCTTTGAGCTTTTCAAACTCATTCAATATTTTCCTCGCCCTGTACTTTGTATTTGTTCCGTAGTATGCAGAACTGTGGACGCCTTAGTTATTCTTTGGCCAAATACGAGTATCATCTCAACTTTCAGCTAACTTAGCCTTGAAATTGCACATGCTTTAATAACATCTAGAAGGAATAACGCGCAGTACGATTTAGTAAAGAAAAGACGTTGTAAACTTGACCCAAATTAATGTATCTTTTCTACCTTGACACTTGTCTGCTTGCAGAGAAACCCTGACACGAAGCATTTCTTAACCAATCCTTTCATTTCATCACAACAATTCAGAATAAAAAACAACTCGCTCTAGTTACAGTCATATTTATTATATAAATTAAAATAAATCTTACGTTAGCAATCTAGTCAATTAAATTAGTCCTTTAAATACGGATTTCGGTTCCCGTAGGACCATCATCAATTAGGACTGTATTGGTCAACCAAGCTAAAATGTAACTAAATATTGATCCGAAAGATTTCGTCGTGATTTTTTTAAACTGTTAACACATACAACACAGACACTAAAACATATATTTAAAAACTTTCTTCTTAAGCTTTTCGTAATTCTTATAATTTTTTCTGAACTTAACCTCAAAATACCCATTGTATGCGTGCACTTTTGCTATCTGAGATTAGCATTTCAAACAGATTTTTATTACTTTTCGAATGTAGATTAAAATAAACGGATTTAATACGAAGATCTTTATAGTTAAATGATTTTACTTCGTTCGTTAGGGAATATTTGGGTTTAAACATGTACTTTGGGAATTATTAAAAGCTTAATCATTTTAATGTTTTTATATTCATGTCTTACTTTAGCATTTATAAAACTTTAACTAAATACCTTAATACCTCTGTAAGACGCCGCCGCAACTAGGGTGTATTTTAAGGCGAATATGAATGAATGAAGAGTGTAGAATGGATGAGGAGCCTTGTGTAGCATTGTTAGTGAATTTCCTATGGAAAGTGAACTATTAGCATGACCCGCATGGTGAAACTTAAGCCCGAGACCACCATAGAAGTTTCTAACGTGACCCCCTGAACACGTTTTGGGGGGTCGTTCAAAATGTTATATATATACTGTATATATATGTATTTATATATATATATAGATATAGACATATATATATGTGTGTGTGTGTGTGTGTGTGTGTGTGTGTGTGTGTGTGTTTGCACTCTAGCGGTCGAAATTTTTGTCCAATTTACTTCAAATTTGGTAGGGACGTGCCTTTCTGTAATCAGTTGGACAAGTTCGTTGGGTAAAACAATCGGAAAACTCTAAACCTCTTTTTTTGGGGATTAATCTTTCAAATTTCGAGTTTTTGGGCCCAAAAAGGGTCATAAAAGCCCCAGATGTAAAATAAGTGCATGTAAAAAGATGTAAATTAGAGAGGCGAAAGTTTTAAGCCCTCTCTCGTCATTCTAGCATAAATCATTACCGAGTTATTAAAGAAAATGTGTATCGACTAAACACAGTACGTTGTCTTATGGGGGTTTTACAATAGAAAAGCCTGTTTTTCCTTTGTTAGAGTACTTTTATCATCCCCAGCAATCTCACGTCTACTTTCAAGCCTGTCTGGACCTTCTCCTAACCTTAATGGGCAAAATTGTATTCCCAGCTTTGCAAGTAAATGAAACCAGGAGTATCAGAACAGCCAAAAAATCAATGTTTTCAGATTTAAATAAAATTGGACAAACGTATGTTTTTACACTGATTTTGAGTTTTAAAAATTGTTATGTGGAAATTCACTTCCCTCACGTCAGCGTGCTGCGTGCGAACTCGTTACTGACTAAGACCGACTGATTCTTTAGCCAGGATTATTAAATTAATGGCCTAATGACCAATGGCAGCTGGATCCAATATCGAACCTTCACAAAATTTTCTCAGAATTGTTCTCAATATTTAGAAAAATAATTGACTACATACTTTGATTATCTGTAAATTAACTAGCTTTCCAAAAGCTTTTAACTATCAAACGTATTACTGCAGGCTAAGATGAAAGTTAAGGCTGTACTATAAAGTTAGATAATAAATACGCTGAAATATTATAAATAGGGTTTTTAGTTTTTTAACTGAGAATAGGTTATTATTTACTATAGTTTATAATAAGCGAGGAGTAGACTGACATTAAAAAGAAAGCTGTATTTCAATTTGAGTTGAGCTGATTGCCAATTTAAATATATTGTAAGGTTTTTAAAGCCTGCAAATAGAACAGTTTTAATAATGCTCTCACTATAAGATATCCAAGAGCATATTTCATATGATTTACGGAAATAGTTTTACTTTCACGAGCTGACACAACGTGATCTAATTGTATAATGAGTTATATGTAAATGGAAAAGAATATTAAAATTAGTGTGGCATGAGCCTGGACATTCTTAACCAAAAAAGGCAAATATCCAAAAATAGAATTTGTTATGTAGATTGTTGGAACTACGATGTATTACAAGGTTTAAGAAATGCTACGCGGTACGACTGAAGTTTAGAAAATTACCTAAAGAATTATAGTAATCCGTAATTTCTTTACCAACTTGTCTAGTTAATTTTTCTCTGTTCTAATGCCAATTTTGCAAATGTTTCGCGGAAGTTAATTTTATTTACTTATTTCAACAATGCACGTTTATGTTTTGGACTCGATAAGTAAATACTTGACATCGAGGTTCAATGCTAACTAAGCACCACACGAGCTGACACAACGTGATCTAATTGTATAATGAGTTATATCTAAATGGAAAAGAATACTAAAATTAGTGTGGCATGAGCCTGGACATTCTAATATCTTAACCAAAAAAGGCAAATATCCAAAAATAGAATTTGTTATGTAGATTGTTGGAACTACGATGTATTACAAGGTTTAAGAAATATATACTTTATTATATTCTTAGCAGGGATAAACGATTGAAAGTATACATAAATGTGTTAATTAGTGTTTCAAATATGTATAAAAAACTTCCACCAATATTTAAACATTAGAAGGGTTAAGAAATATATTAACATAAAGATCCCGTTAAAGATAATATTGCCCGTTGTTTTTTGTCAGATATGAACAATGTGAGAACAAGAAGACAAAAAACCTCCCCTTTGTAGAGGAGCAATAAAGCTAATGGGGGCAGCGCCCATATGTGGTTCGTCTTTACTATAAGTGGGGTGAGGAAGTGCATCATGACAAAACCCACAAATTTACGTTTTATTTGAGATCCCTTTATACATAATGCCACAACACATTGACACTAATTATACCTGCTTATTTACACGCATACAAATTAAATAAGTAAGTATATTATTAATGAGTGTATTTCATTGATATATATATATATATATATTTGATATATATATATCAATAATTGTGATTAAATATGATGTCTTGATAAGATTAACATTAATTTATTTATTACATATGTTTAGTAAAGGTTATAAAACTCAATTACATCGAGTCAAATCATGGAATTATAATGTTCTTCCGTGGGTTGAAAGTGGCAAATGCAAGTCGTCACTCACCAAATCACACTTGTGCAGATAGAGCTACAAAACCAAACTTAAATCTAATAATATAAAATGATATTACAGTGGACCTCGATAGCTTAAACCTCGTGGAGAATGGAGAAAGTCGGAGATATGGAATATTTAAAAATAACGAGGTTCGACTTATCGAGGCGATCTTCCACAGTCTTTGATGTATTGTTGAGGATCACGGTACTTTGCATAATATAAAATTAGTGAGGAATAATTCATTTATTATTTTTTAAAGGTTCTTAAGAGTGAGAGTTTTTTAATAATTTGTTCCCATTAATTCAATAACAACAGTCATATAGTTGAGACTTCCCGGCGTCCTCTGGCAACTCGCCCTACTTTATGGCGACTCGGCTGCCAAACCCATTACTAAAGTTTGATTTATACCCTTACTATTGACGTCGATACATTCTATTGTTTTGCCGTAATTTGGATTAGTTTGTATTCATGTTGCTTAAACAAATAATGACTATTATTTTGTTATTCTCTGATGAGGTATTGAGTTGGAAAAAAATGTTTAGGCTGCAGTAAGTAATAACTAAACACGAGAGGGTAGGGTCAGCACCTGGCTGAGAGCCATTACATTACATCACGAAAGGGAGGGTGACGTCATACATTTTGAGTCAATCCAGTCTAATGATCACAGACATAAATGAATAAAAAAATCGTCACCAAGTTTGTCGTCTGTTGTCTAAACCTAGGTTAACCTATAAATATCAATATTTTCTGTCGTATGACGGCCATATTTGAACATTATTTTAAAAAATTAGGCTGCAGTTCATGATAAAATTACAATAACCTAACCTAAATCCGTAGAGCGTTGAATGGTGGCTGTTCGTTGTGCAACACAATTACAAATAAATGGATTTGTATAGACAAAAATAAAGTAAAATTAAACAGAAATTTCGGACCTTTAAAAGTAAACAACAAAAGTAAGACTTAACCTCATGTAATTTAAAAGAGAATTTCAGATCTCAAAAGTATACATCAAAAATAGTGGGGCCTTTCTGTATTGGACTGGGTTGACTCAAAATGTATGACGTCGCTATCCCTTTCGTGATGTCACGGCTCGCAGTCAGGTGCTATCTCTAGCCACTCTTTAACTCAAATATAACAACAGCATTGCTTGTTCACCTGGTTTCAGTTTTATAGTCAACTCAAATAATACCGATGATTAAAATATAATCCTCAACAATATTTTCTAACTTGACACCTTCGTGTAATGTTTAGCCAATCTGATGTTGTGACAGATTAATAGTTTACTCGGTAGGCTATACGACTTTATAAAAAAGGTAAACATGAGAAGAAAAAAACACAAAATATATTACTCATCTATATTACTAACGCTAAGGTGATTTTTGTAAACAGAACTCCTCCGTTATTCCTGGACCGATTTTGACGATTAAGGTGTAACAAAAATGGCCCAGATTTGTAGTTGTGCAAAGTGGTTTTCAATTTACAATACTGTTTTGCTGAAGGGCACAGGACACCCTCAAAATTAAATTTTTCCCATAAATATAACATGGGGAGTAGTTTGAATTAAGTTGCATTCTAAAACAGGTGATGATACAGTAAAATACAGGTAAACGTAAACAGTAAGAACTGCTGATGACTGATATAAACAATAAATGTTTGTTTTGTTCGATTTAGAGCAACAGGCCCACGTTGGGTCCACTAGTTTAGAATATTATACGTCATTATACTTCTAAAGAAATATACTCTACATTTATTTATTTACTAGCTGGCCCGACATACGTTGTCCTATCCTAATGTCATTGAATTTGTTTTATGTCTACATTTATTTCTTTACTAGCTGGCCCGACATACGTTGTCCTGTCCTAATGTCACTGAATTTGTTTTTGTCAAATACTCGTTCATTTTCAAGATGAGCTCGTTCGCTTCGCTAAATTGCCTCCCTGATTAGCTCGTTAACTACGCTCACTCGCCTACCGAAAAAAGAGTTTGAGTTGCCATTCAATTAGTTTTTTTAATTTCTATAATGACCATATGAACAAAAAAGGGGTTTAGAGTTTTCCGATTGTTTTGCCCAACGAACTTGTCCAACTGATTACAGAAAGGAACGTCCCTACCAAATTTGATGTAAATTGGACAAAAAATGTGACCGTTAGAGTGCAAACACACACACACACACACACACACACACACACACACACACACATATATATATATATATATATACAATTTTGAACTAACCCCCATAACGTGTTCAGGGGGTCACGTTAGGAACTTCTAAGGTGGTCCCGGGCTTAAGTTTCACCGTCCGGGTCATGCTAATAGTTCACTTTCCAAAGTAAATTCACTAATAATTATTCAATTTGGTGCACTCATTATCAAGTTATGGAATTACAAAGGGAAATAGGGATTCATTTTTATATATTTAGATATTTGGATATTTTTACGCAATAACTGCAGTTTGAACCTAATCCTCTCTACGTTGAAGTTTTAAAACGTCTTCAGAATATCATAAATCCAAATAAAATACTTAAAAGAAAACTTAAACATGGGTTTCAGCTATCTAAAGTATTTGCATCTATGATGCACTAATGTGAACTCTTTCAAGAAATTACCTCTGGGATAAATTTCAAAACTAGCATTCTGGTGCTGTAAAAATAAGCTAAAGCTAAAAATGTAAGGATATCTATTACTTGAATGTTTCACCAAAGTATGATTTTATTTTGTATGATAAAGTAAATTAATCGTGGCCCAACATTATATAGTAACATAGTTTGTACATGGTGTAAATAGAAGCGGTTAACGAGCTGAAGAGATCCATTAGCGTCACTTATCACGCTGACGTTGCTCCTCGGCAGCCGGTCTCATGATTTATGTTCGTATAAATGTATCAAAAACGTCTGTAGTAGTTGCTATAACTTTTACAAAGGGCTCTACAGATTTTAAAATTTCCTCGAAGGAGTTCTCAGTTTAAGTTCTAATATCCTATACTCTAATATGAGTAAGGTTTGCTTGCTTGCTTGCTTGCGTGCTTGCTTGCGACACGGATCTCAAAAACGGCTCCAACGATTTCCTTCAAATGTTCAAAATAACTAATTTCTGGGATAAAAATAAGTTCTAGACAGGCCTCATCCCTAGAAAAAATCAAATAATGTAAAAAAACTAAAATGAAAAGTTAACAAAATTAACATTGGGCTTATGGAGTTTCAAATCAAAACAAAAGAATTGTAACAGCTGTTCATGATCAACCAGGGAACTGTCAAAGTAATACTCATGTTTGTTGTTTATGATTATTAACATGTGGTTTCCTGAGAACAGAGATTAAAAGATTTGAGTTAAGATTACATATATAGAGTAGTAAAATAAATCAAAGGGACATTGAGCTATAAATAACAACTGGAGGGACCTTAAAAATTTAGAAAAGAGGCAAATGAGTTATAGAAATCAGATTATCAGTAGGGGGAAGTGGTGAAATATTACTACAAGTCATCTAAACAAACTGACTGGCCATTCCCCGAGCAAAGCTCGGCCCCCAGGTACTTTCAATAATACTAGTAGTTTGCATGGGCTATAGCCCCTAACATATGGGTTTTGTGTAAGTGGATAATCACAGCTGATAATTAGTTCATTTTCCTTATTAATAAAAACATTGTAGTGATATTTCCATAAGAAAATCATTGGACCTTTGAAGTCCAGTGGGGCTTAGCCCACGTAATTTTTGACATTTCTGATATTTTTCCCACCGTCCTTGGCCCTCAAGCTTTAAAATGAATCGTCATAACCTAACTTAACTTATTCCTAGCTTGAGATATTTCGTGGGGGCCGATTCGCTTACGGAATTAAATATATAGATTTTATCAAATTTAAAAATGTATTAAGATCGCCTGGATCGCCTGCCATGAATCCTAGAACGTTGATTAGTACAACAATTAATTGATTCATAAGAGGCATTTAAAAAAATGGATTTCTCATGTTTTTTTGCGGTTTTTGGTAGATAGTTACAATTCAATATCGAAAATTAAAAACAAACACCTTATTATGTATTAGTATATATACAGAATTTTATCGACACCGGACCAATGGTGTGGTATAGGTACTCATCTGTATAGGCAGTAGACAGACAGACGCCACATCAAATACCAATTCTTAGATTCACAAATAAAAAGATTTAACCAAATACCTCCTTTGATTCGGGGAGCGCCAAAACTAATATCTCCAACAATAATTTATAACTCACTGGGAGAGAAAGTAAAAATTATTTAAGGTTACTCCTAAATAACTTTTACTAGAAAATATAAATATCATTTATGTTTTTAAATATCACTGTACTATTAAAGAGAATTCTTGTTGATTGTAATTTTAATAGCGTATAAATGTTTTAATTGAGGTACAATCTCAAACCATAGAAAAAGTAGACTGGGCATCAAGGGTATAAAAGTGAAGCACAGATTAAATCTGGACTACCAAGATGGCGGTTTGTAATTTATCTGAGTCTCAACTGATAGGGTTACTTTTGTTGTGACTTATAGCATTGATTATAAAGACTGAAGGAGACATCCCATCCATATGGCCCAGCTGTCCCACTTTTAGTGTATTCTAGAGTTTAAAATTGACGTAGTTTGATTAGGTCACCGACAGATCGTGCTGCTGTCAACTATTTATTTTAGTTATTTACGTTAACTTTTAAAATATTTCCACCCCAGACAGCAAGTGATAGTCAACTTCTGTTTGCTCCTTGACACACCAGCTGTTGTATTATCCCCTCCTTGAGAGGATAAGTAATAGTTGACAGCAGTGTACTCTGTTGGTGATTAGTGTAAACTACGACCTCTTCGAATACTGGCACACACAAAAATAGGGACAGATTTTACAATGGCAATGAGAAGTCTACTTCAGTATTTATAGTCAATGCTTATAGTCTTAAAAATAGTCTTAAGTCAAAACATATGTTTATTTTGGATGATTTTATCAAAAATAAATTTATTTATTTACTAACATTAGAGACCGCTCAATGGTAGAATTTCGACCAAATATCTTTTGAAAATAAAGTTGACGAATATATGAAAACAAGTATAAGATCTAGTGGGTTCTGTTGCGCTCCCTCTCTCTTCTTCCCCACCCCCATCCTCACCACCAGGTATTTTTTTTTAACTTGGAGTTAAAACGGATAGCAGACGGGAGTTACCATTCCAGGAATCAGTAGCCTTTTTATTTATGCCTGAAACCTCTCTACCTCATCATCTCCCCGTCACTCTTCCTCTGCCACTCACAAACAGGTTTAATTTTTGTAATGTGGAGTTAAAACGAAGAAGGAGTTAAGAGAAGGGTATTACCATCCCAGTAGTCAGTGATATTTTGAATTTATAAATAATCTGTTCTTGCTGTTGTACTAAACATTTATTTGAATAACGCAGCTGTTTATTAAGTGAAAAACATAACGAAAAATAGAACGCAAGTTTCCATAAGGATAACATGTAAACTTTGAAGGCCTAAAGGGCATAGCCCTACACACCCAAACACAAAATTATTTTCATTCGACTCATCAACTAATAATACTAAATAAGTGTGCTAAGTTTCATAATTTTACGATGCCGCATATCCAAGAATTGCGGCACCGTACCACAAACATTTCCTTAGCCTATTAATATATAGATTATGTCTGAAACATTTGTTCATGCTGTTTTGCTGGCATTTGTTATATCAACAGCTGTCAAATATACATTGCAATCAATCAATTACTGTTCTTCTATAAGATTAATTGATACTTTGAAAGCCTGTGGGCCGTATCTATGAGGGCCGATGTAAAATACAATGGGTTTCTGCTCATCTACAGGACAACACCAACTTGAAACTTGGTATGTGGCTTCAACTAGTTATGGTATATTGATATTAGCACAAAAAACAAGTTTTTTGTTGATAGTCCCCGTTGCAGCAAACCTGCATACTCGGCCCCCATGTTATTCATATGGAGAATAAGTAAAGTTGTATATCTCCCTTAATTATGATCCTAAATTAATAAAACTTGGTATATAGCTTCAACTGGTTCAGTTATATTGATAATTGCAAAAAAACCCATATTACTTATCTTCCTCTTTGCAGCAAACCTGCGTCCTCAACCCTAATGTTATTCTTATGGAGAATAAATAAAATGCTATATATCACTTATTTATGGATGTATTTTTGTGAAACTTGGTAAGTAGCACTATTTAGTAGTGAGTCACATATATATGCATTGGAAATTCGCTGAGTACGCAGGTTTGCTGCGACGGGGCTATTTCCAATGGTCTGTGGGTACAACTGCTTGTGACTTGATCATTAAACATAATATACCAATAAGTAAATACGGGATGAGTTTTATTGTTAGGTGTTATATATTTCCACTCTTACTAATTGTTAACTCGTTATTGTTTTGAGTGTATAATGTAGCAAACGTTACAAGATAAGGCTACAAATCGATGTAAAATTATTTCAACTCTGCAGTATATGCAGAATATAAAGTTGTTTGTACTTTCAGATACTTTATTGACTTTATTGATAGTCTTCCACTAGTCATCAGGCATTTATTTTGAATAAGTAAAAAAATCAATAATCAATATGTGCGCTTTAGAGTGGACAGGTTCTACGAAAGGTACAGTAAAGTACAATGTTGTATTATTTATTGTGATGCACGTTGCCTTTAATTAAATACGGTCCGCCACCTGTGTTTTACACCCTTTACCAGTTCTACTGCACTTGTTAGTCTCTTATCAAATGAGTGGTTTAATTATTATGGGGAAAACATTTTGTTAATTTCATGATTACTTAAATATAATTGTTTATATTCTTTGATCCGGTTGTAATAGAGAAGTGAGATTAAAATCTTGGATTTGTATTATAGTGAAAACAGTGTTCTTTGTTGAGAAGCTAAAAATTAAACAGAGTACTGTAAAAGTAGAGTTCCGCAAGGTTCTGTACTTGGGCCGATTTTGTTTTTATTGTTTATAAACGATATTCTTGTGGGAAGGAATTTTCGTGACGGGAGGGAGCTAAACGTATCAACTACATATTGTGCATTGAGGAAGTAGATTATCAAGTACATACTCTAAGCAGCTTTGAGCCCGAATAGTCAAAGTTGTGTAAACCAATAACCGGGATAGGTAGATTCATCTTCAGCCCACCTCTATCAACCGTTCTTGATTAGTTTGTCCAAGGTGGATTGCTTGTCTCGTCAGACAACCTACAACAGACTAACCCAGTTTCACCTTTATAATCTTACACAGTGACATAGATATTAATACTATTGGGCGCATCGATGTTATAAACTTTGTTATTGGTATTGGGAATATTAAAACAAAACCTTCAAAATGTATTCTAACAAAATAGGCAGTCGTAATAAAACTTTTGTAGTTGTCAAAGGCAGTATTAGAATAGAGATTAAGTTTGGGGGTTTCAATAATACCCTGCCAAAAGTAAAATTGTTCTAAAAGGCATATACTATTCGGTAAAATTTGTAAAAGAACAATTCTAAATACAATTCTATGTTTTCATAATTCAATTTTGACAGCCCATTGAGTTGGGTTTACAAAGAGATACGTATATAAATTACATATTTTGTGACTCAGCAATTTTATTACATGTATTTTTGTATTGAATCATATTTTGTTCAGTGTAGTATTAGTAAAAGTAATAATACATTTAGGTTTTTTTGTCTGGATTTGTGTAACAAATTACACAAAAAAGGTGGTTAAGAACATCCTGGTGATTTGTGAGAGGCAGATAGTTTTTAAAATTCATTGTTGTAGCCTCTAAACTGTGCGTATTAGACTAAAATAGGTACATACCTCATTGTAAACAGTTCAAATTGCAGTGATTAAACCCACTACATGTTTCGCCGTGAATGCGGCATTTTCAAGTGGTTCATAAAGAACATATTTTCTAAATAGGACACGTCAAAACTTAAAAGTGGTACAGTCACAAACACAATTACTAACACATTTACGAACCAATAACGGTAGGCCTACCACACGCATGTTTTCCATCACGCCACGGCACCGGTAAGAAGCAGATTTATTTAATATGTTATTTATGGACCACTTGAAAATGGCGAAACATCTAGTGGGTTTAATCGCTACAATTTGAACTGTTGACAACGAGATATGTACCTATTTTAGATCGTTTTTAACATTCGCCTCTAGTAATAAGCCCACGTACATAAATGTATCTGTAATCAAGCCTAATTGATTCTCATTTGCAACCTACAATAGCAGCCAAATTAATTGACAGTTAGGTTGTATCCAATAGCATGGCTGTATTCTGTCACTGTAGCCATTTTGCCATAGAAAAATATCACTCGAATGTTATTCCGGTCAGCTGGTGCGGAGTTTTGGCAATGCAGCACGTTGGCTGATCTCGGTTGATAGCCCGGTGAACCACGCCCTCAACTGGCAATTTATTTGGCCGCTAAATGTTGCCAAGCCTAGGCAAGGAACATTTTAACTCTGCGAATCATTTGTTTAGTTTTTACATTGATAGGTAATAATAACTGACACACACTTTACAACTTTAAAATGTGTTTTAGTATTTAAACTGTCTATTCCCCCAATGTTTGGTGTCTGGTGTTTCTGAACAACGACTATATAAATTATTTATAAAAGCCCTGAATTCCACAGAATTATTGCTGGAGGTAGCATCTTATAAAGGTATCAGCTTTAATAAATCTTAACATCATCAACAAATCATGGTACTTAAATAGTTGCTGTTACATGATTTACAACCTCAGTAATCACTTTTGTTTATACAAAATAATGTTGCATTCAACTAAAACATTTCCAACGTCAACATTTTTCCATACAGGTTTTTTGAATTGATCGTAACATTCTCTTAGAAAAATTAGTATGATTTTTTCAAAAGAAACTCGATAGTGAAATTTAAGCTGCGTTTGTTTTTACATTTTTATCACAACATAAAAATAGTTGGTGGTTACCTTTCCCCTACTGGGAAAGTGGAAGAATAATGATTTAATTCTCTCCGAAATGTTTTTCATTTATACTATAGTTCTGACTGAACCCGATAATAGCTTTAGAAAGATGATAACTGGTGCGCAGAATAGTTGTGGCAAAAAGTGGTTAATTTGTGTTTTACTCAGCAAATGGGTGAAATGTTTGATAATAACAGCCGAAGAATATAAACGTCGAGCCACCAATCCTCGTTAGCAACTCAAACACAGAGGCTCAGTGTTAGCCATACTGAAGGGCCGCTTGGACCGGTGCAGGCTGCAGCTGTAACGAGACTGTTGTAATGAACGCAACGTTGTAGTGCCTCTCCGTGTTTATAGTATTTGGCCCAACACTTTCTATTGAAAAAGCGACTGTTAATTTTTGAAGGCATATTTACAGTAGTATAACTCACTCAATAATATAATACCATTGATTGTACATTTTAGGATAATACATGATAATACTTACTCTCTGTTATTAAACAAAAGTTACAAAAGAGCACTGACATCTTACCTAAAGACAGTGATGGATATAGACACATTTAGTAAAGAAATCAGGTCCTTTTACTGGTTACCATATTTGAAATCTGTTATGATGTATCACATATTTTAGACATTGAAATCTAAATAAAATGTGGAATGGAATATTTAATTATTTTTATTATTACTAACAACATATATATATTATAAACCAAGCTGAAAATATTTGTGTGGTCAGTCATATTTATTTTACATAACTTCGAAGCTGTATTTTTTCTTGATAATGCCTTGATAATATTATTGCCTTATGTATAATGATTAAATTAACTTGCTTACATTTGAAGGAATACATTTTAACCTGCTTACATTTTAATTTATGAATATTCAAGGAAGCAAACAGTGCTGCATTCGTAAATAGTCCATTCACAATGCAGTAACTGAAAATGTAAATCGTCAACATAAAGAGAGGATAAATGTCTCTTCATAAAGAGAGGATGTTTTTGAAAAAATGACTCTATAAAATAATTTATAAAAGCCCTAAATTCCACTGAATTATTGCTTTTTCAGTACTACAAAAAGCACTTTAAAGTTATACTGCTTTGCGAGTTTAAAAAAGTGTTAGACATTAAAATAGTTTTGCACAGCAGCATATTTAACTACGTTTGTTTTCTGTAATTCGCTGAATATGAGGACTTAAATATGAATATAAGTTAACCAGTCTCTCTGCTATCCCACTGTTATTTAGATGGAAAATGTTAGTGAAATAATATGCAATGTGTTAGTTGCAGTTCTTGGAAGTTTCCAAAGGTATTTTTCTCATAAAAAATAATCGAAAAGATGATAACATCGGCTTTCAATGTGTCAACTTACATAATTTTGTATTCTATCAAAAATCAAGCAAATAATTTAGCGAGGAGCTGAAATGTCTTTAAAACTAAGGATAAATCAGCATTCCGAAAAGAGACCGTATTTATAAATTTGGATTTAATTATGATTGAGTCACAAAACATTTATTTTTTAAATACACACCAACAGACCAGCATCAGATACTATCAGAAAACTCGCGTAAGATTTAAATTCTTATTTTATATAAATACTTTTAAATTATAAGGCGTAACTATTTCGATGTGTTATACAACACTGGTAGGATTATTTAAATAATAATAATAAAACATTTTCACTTTACTTTTTATTTTTTATTTTTTACTTATATTTGATTACCTATTTATTTTTATTTATTTAAAATAAAACACGATTGTAATATATTTTTTTAATAGTAAGACGGACATAATCGTGACGTTGTAAGTCAGTTTTTTAACATCGAACGTCAAACCAAAAACATTAAAGGCAAATTTAAAAGCTAACCAATATTAGTTTATCTAACAAATAATAAACAAACTAATCCTCGTTGAAAACCCATTCAAAGCTATAAATTAATCTTGATAAACCTATAATGGATTAATCGGTGAAACCTACGAAGCATTAGATGGATAGAAACCTAATGGGTTTCGCCTGAATACACAATGAAACGCAAATGCCTGGAGTGGGCCCCAGGCACAAGCTTTTCTTAAGTTCAGAGTTTGATTATTCTTGCTTCTCTTAAATTTAACACTGAAAATCCCCGATTTGTAAGATTGATTTTGATTTTAAGTGACTACTTTGCCATCAAATCTCCGTAATGAGCCTTAAATCTTATTTGGTATATTATGAGTAATTGGTAATTACATTATACCAATTAATTGGTAATGTTAAATAGTTCATGAGAAACATAGTAAATATCTTATAGTTATAAATGTATATACATTAAATAAAATAAATAAAATATATGAAATGAATTTGACATTAACTAATTCATCTTGTTTTAGCGAATTTCCCCTATAGGGAAGAAGCTATTACCGTAGGTCTCATGGTAAGACTTAAGCCCCGGACCATGATATATTTTTGTTTTGAGGTCCCCAGATGCCAAAAACACTATTCGTTCAAATTTATATATATGTATATATATATATCTATATCTATCTATATATATATATATATAAGAGGGGTTTATGGGGGTTTTAAATTTTCCAAAAATCAGTTTTTTGCATTTTTCACCCTACAATTTAAAAAAAAACTTAATTTTGGTTTTGACCATGTTATAGAGCTTAAAAAACAAACAATATGGTCTTTTGAATTATTAACCTAGGTTAAGTGTTTGCGGAGAAGATCCAAAAAAACCTGCTCATAAAATATCCCATGTTAATCTTATGGGAAAAAGGTTTTTGGCTTTTCCTCAGTTCATTTCAATGTAAACCTCTCCTTTGCTTTTACCAATCAGTTAAGCTCCACAAAACAATCATTTTGGTGTTTAAATTGTGATTCTACACCCCACCGTTGCAGAGGTATTCAAAGTGCTAAACACAGTACGTTGTCCAATGTTATCCTTATGGAGAATAAATAAAATTTGATATCTCGATTATTTATGAATGTATATTGATGAAACTTGGTATGTGGCTTCACGTAGTTCTGGTATATTGATCTTTGTACAAAAAAGATTTTTTGTTGATTATCCCAGTAGCAGCAAACCTGCGTACTCAGCCCCCATGTTATTCTTACGGAGAATAAGTAAAGTATAATGACTCCCTTAATTATGAACATAAATTAATAAAACTTGATATATGGCTTCAACTTGTTGAGTTATATTGATATGTGCATAAAAACCGATTTTTTGTTCCTTGTTGCAGCAAACCTGCTTACTCAGCCCCCACGTTTTTCTTATGGAGAATAATTAAAATGCTATACAGCGCTTATTTATGATTGAATATTGATGAAACTTGGTATGTGATGGAACTTGGTGTATTTCAATTCTATTTATATTTGCATAAAAAACAATTGTTTGTGTTCCTTGTTTCAGCAAACCTACGTACTCATCACCAATGTTATTCTTATGGAGAATAATTAAAATTGTATATATCGCTTATATGTAAATATATTTTTATAAAACTTGGTATACGGTTTTATGTGGTATTAAGACATATATTATGCATTGGAAATTCGCTGAGTACGCAGAGGTTTGCTGCGACGGGGGTATTTAATATTTTATGCTGCTAAATGTATTGAAAATTTATATCGTAGAATTTGAGTACTGTAGTAAAATTTAACAGTATATGGTTGATTTTTAACTCCAACAGAAAAAAACAAAGACCCAATTGCAAATTAATATAAAAATACAACATAATTGTGTATATCGATTTTAAATATAGTTTGTGACATTCTACGGAACCTTTCATTTTCACTAGATGGGCTGAATGGTAAAATGGGCAGAAACATTAAAAAAATTATTTAACCTTATATGATTGATAAATAAATAACTTAAAATACATTAAACTATTACAGTTACCACTTTAATGATTTTAGCTTCCAACATTAAATACAAATAATCTCAGTAGAAATTACAAGAATTCGATTTACTTGAAATTGAAACTTAAGTATTCGAAATATATTTTCCAAACCATCATATTTACACATATTAATACCAGTAACTGGGGGCCAAGCTTTGCTCTGGGAAGGCCAGTTAGTTTGTGTAGATGACTTGGAGTAATATTTCACGATTTCCCCCTGCTGATAATTGGATTGTTATAGCTCATTTGCCTCTTTTCTACATTGTTAAGGTCACTCCAGTTGTTATTTATAGCTCAATGTCCCATTGCTTTATTTCGAAAATGACCACTCTATATATGCAATCTTCACTCAACAGTTTAAGTCACTGCTCTCAGGAAACCACATGTTAACATTAGTACTACTTTGACAGTTCCCTGGTTGATTAAGAATAGCTGTTACAATTTTTTTGTTTTAATTTTAAATTCCACAAGCCCAATGTTAATTTTTTTAAACTTTTCATTTTAGTTGTTTACATTATTTGATTTTTCCTAGGAATGAGACCTGTCTAGAACTTATTTTTATCCCAGAAATTAGTTATTTCCAACATTTGAAGGAAATCGTTGGGGCCGTTTTTCAGATCAGAGTTGCAAGCAAGCAAGCAAGCACGCACGCAAGCAAGCAAGCAAGCAAGCAAACCTTACTCATATTAGAGTATAGGATGAAGGTAGAATTTAATGCAATTAAAATCCGTGAGGTAATTAGAAGCATGACCATCCTGTAAAAATCAGGTTTTCACGACTAACTAGAACTACGTATAAAGATGAATTGGAAACTGTTCTAAAATTAAAGTACCTCTTTACATTATTTGCATTTCAGCAAACTCAGTGCTCGCTTAAGAGGCACTTAATCCGTCCATTAGGAACTGGAAACATAGATAAACAGCAATCTGGTAGTTGCTACGGTGGGAGCTTGGGGAAATTATTTCATATATTATTTGAAAGATTCTTAGATTTTAAACGTTATACTGATACTTGCATGAAAACCCATTGGTTGTGCTCCTTGTTCTAGCAAACCTGCGTACTCATCCCCCATGTTATTCTTATGGAGAATAATTAAAATATGTTATATATCACTTATTTACGAATGTAGATTGATGAAACTTGGTATGCGGCTTCACCTAGTTGAGTTATATTGATATTTGAATGAAAACCCATATTTTCCGTTCCTTTTGCAGCAAACCTGCTTACTCAGCCCCCATGTTATTGTTATGGAGAATGATTCAAATGTTATATATCGCTTATTCATGAATGAATATTGATAAAACTTGGTATGTGGTGGCTTAACCTAGTTGAATTGTATTGATATTTGTATCAAAATCAATAGTTTGTGTTCCTTGGGTAAGCAAACCTATACCTACTCATCCCCAATGTTATTCTTATGTATAGTTATTAAAATATCGCTTATTTGTTAATATATTTCTATGAGACTTGGTAAGCGGCACTACATTACATTAAGACAAAAATGTGTATCGGAAATTCGCTGAGTACGCAGGTTTGCTGCGACGGGGGTACTATATATTATTCTGAAATTCAAATCGTAATTATATATTTAATAACGTTTTGGGAATAAAATAAATTTTAAAATACCTCATAAATATCTTGGTATTTTTATTAAAACATGTTATACTTCTCTAAAGGCAATCCCTAAACAAAATCTAACATTGAGGTTTATAAAACTCATGGATAAACTTTGCCATTTTCCCTTTAGTATTTTCGTGAGTCTTAAAACTAAGAAAAATTCACGGAATTTTTAAATTCTTGATTTATAATATGTGCAAGGCGAGAAGATCATTTATTTGGCACATTAACTGGCTGTATTAATTTAATGGACGTCTTTAAGGTATTGTTCGAGATTCAATTAGCGAACAATGTTCTCTGTTTTCCGCAACAGCTACTGCCGTGATTCATCAATATTTTACTAATTAAAAACGCCACTGCAGTTATCAAAACATAAACAAAATTCTTTATTTCTTCCATTCCATCCAAACATTTGATTGAATTAATATATAATCTAAATTTTTTAGCAAATATAATACAATTTTTCTGCAAAACTTGGTTTTCCTCATCATGAAATGGAAGGTCGTTGGAGATGAGCATATCTCAGATACCGCTCTCTCTCTTCTCTCTCTCTCTCTCTCTCTCTCTCTCTCTCTCTCTCTCTCTCTCACCCGACCATCCCAACCCCTCTCTCACTGACAATACCCTGTCCCGATCAGGCACTTGCCTCTGACGGATGGGGAAAGTGAAAATTGTTATTCAGTTCAACATTTACATAGTCTAGGTATCTTTAGGTGGATTATACATCTAGGTTATATAAGTTCGGTCTTGTAATAACGTTATCTTAGTGACTCGTAAGTAGTTTTTACGGGTTTCACGTTAGTACACGTGTGCACTTGTGATTTTCTGTATGATATTTTAAAACAATAATCTCTTCACTAATTTCCCAAGGATTATTCAATATGTTACAAACGTTGGAACTCCCGTTTTACAACAATGCAAATCAGTCTCTTCAGCAAACTCCTTACACATATGATAATTGATTTTTCGTGTCTCTGGTAAAAAGTACAGAATCGAGATCTATTTAGCACTCCATCATTGCATATCTTAAAATATTAAAGCAAACCTTTGTAAACCATTGAATTAAGAAGGCATACAAAAAGTAGAACCATCCTTGATATCGGTGTCAAACTGCTATCACGATTTCTACCTCTTCTAGCTATCTTAATTATTTTTGTTTTGATTAAAATTGTGGGGCAAGTTTATGAGTATAAATTTAAAAGTATATTTCATTTATTTAACGCTATATAATCATTTAAACTTGATAGAATTATTTTAACAGTTAGCTATTTTAAATGCACTTTGGTCTAAGGCCAATAGCAACATAGGCTTACGTACAGATATCTTGCCGCAACAAGGCTAACACATACCTTTTATTCAGGGTGATCGATATAAGTGTGCCAGCTGTTTCTCTTGAAAAGTATAAAAGCTTTAAAAAAGTCTTATTTGGTGCAGATGTAGGCAAGTATACAGTTACCAAACCAACATATCTGTTACTTATTTCTGGTTAAAATTGTTTTATTGAAACTTATTGCTGTTGTGATTGTAATTGAATTTAAAAACATTTTTGTAAAATGTTTTTCTTATCTTATTTTGTATACTATGTTTCTCAAATTAAATCGTAAATTTCTCTAAAACGGTAACGTTTATGAAAATAGAGACAGGAATACAAATGTTTTAAAATCGGAACCATCACACACACATAATCATGAGGCTTATATTAAACCAATTTAACTTGGCCGCAATATTTGGAAAATGGCGGATAAAATCAATATTTCAAAATCACTAAATTATACAGAACCAAAAATTCAGGCGAGAAGCCTTTTAGATCTAGCTCTTATATTTTTACAAAATAATAACCGGTGTACTTATATCACTCTTCCTGTATGTTGCGACAGCTACAGCGTTTATACAAACTCATCGTATGTTTAAGAATATTTAAAGTCATTTAAAAGTATATTTAATGCACTGAGAATTTCACTGAGTACTAATTATTACCAAGTAAGTATAAACACATAGAATACATTTTGTTAATTTTAAACATTGAACGATTACAAGGCTCAAACCACTGAATCTATTTCGGTCCACATGATTGAACTTTTCATGTTCTGCATCAGATCCATCAAAGAGAAATAGCTTCCAGATATTTTCACGAAAAACATATATTTTTACCGTTCTCGTAAAAATATAACATTCCTCATGTTAACCCATAAACTTTTAAATTTTTAAGGATATTGATAGATGTTATATATTATAGTTTTTGCGTAACAATGTAACAGAATGCAGAATGTTCTAATTTATACAATATCCAACTAAGTACTATACAGTATATTCAGTTACATATTTACATATATTTCATTAGTTAATTTAGTCAAGATGAGCGATGGAAGGGGTAGAATCTATGAATCTTTCAAGGCACGATTGAGATATTATAGTTTTTTTTCAAGGTTTAATACGAATGAATGTTGGATGGTGATAGGGTCAAAACGAATGCACGGACAGTTTTTAAACTTCACACCACTCTCCACGCGCCGCGCCGTGCCACACGTCTGAACTCAAACATAGATAACAGATTGTCACAGTTTTAAATTGATACATCTTTAAATAACAATGAAATTCACATAGTTCAACATTGGAAAGAAAATGCCTTTAAGGAGTAACAAAATTGTATTTTGTATGATTCGAATAAAAGGAAAAAACCCCAAACTGTTACAGTATATCTGTTTTAAGTAAAATAAATAATATTATTTTGTTTATGGCGTTTTATTATTCAATGCAACCATTGAACCATTTTAGATTCAAAACCATTTTTAGATTTTAAAAACAAAAACAAGGTTTGCAAATAAATATGATGTTTTCTTATATTTTGAAAATGTTAATGTTTTCTTGTTAAATTGCAACATCCAGCTGTATTCTTCATTGTCATTGTCACTGATTGAAATAGTGACAGAAGGTCAAGGTATAACACAATGTTTAACACATGTTTTTCCCGTGCGTTTTACGTTCCCGGTTGATAGCATGATTTTGTGAGCTAATCGCATCATGCGATTACAGTGAGAATGTTATTAGTTGTTAGTTATTTACCTATTTGTATTTAGGGATGTGTGTTTTGATTACTACTTAAATTGATTTGTAGGAAGTGCATTTTAACGGGAAGGCTAGGTTCAACAATACTAGGTACGTCAAGAAAGTTAGTCCCGTTTGGTAATAGTAATAAATCAAGGCCGATTCAGGAAACCTATATATTTTTCAAAAATATAGAACCCTTGCTTTATTTTTTGACATAACCCCCGTGATTTTTGAGGCATTTTTCGTACCGTGGCACAAGATTTTGTATGCCCTCTTCATAGAGGTTTGCCGCCTGATTCTGGCTCATCGTTTTTGATGTGTTGACCATTAAGAAAATATTTCAGATGCAATAACATATGAAAGTCACTAGAACATAGGTTCTTTTTGTTTCTGAAAATTTTCATTGGTGGTCAATGCTTCAAAAACGATAATGAGCTAAACGACCATGTTAACCATCCATTCCTAAACGCATGGATAAAGAATCAGGCGGCAAACCTCTATGAAGAGGGTATACAAAAACATCTGCCACGGTACGAAAAATGCCTAAAAAACACGGGGGTTATGTCAAAAGGTAGAGTAAGTTTTAGATATTTTTACAGTACATTTTTTATATCTGGATCTGATTTATTTTTATTACGAAACGGAACTCACTTTCTGGAAGTACGATAGTTAATATATGTTAAATTATTTAAATCAATACAAATGTTTGTCAAATACAATGTATTAAAAGTTCCCATCATTCTCAGGCCAAAATTGTCAAACATCATGTGATTAGGATTGTCTGTGGCAACGTTGGTGGGAGGGCCCAAGTAAAATAAACGGTGGCAGGCTTGCTTGGAAGTTGACGGGATCGGTTAATTCTTTGAGACTTGCACATGGTCAACACTGATTTTGCTAATTTTTACTTATGTCTACTGTGTGTGTGCCAATGCGACTCTCTAAACTGAAATAAAACAATATTTTAATTAAAATATGCCATTAATCCATTTAAAAACACATGTGATTAGGATTGTTTGAAGGCCGTATTCCAAAACAGTCCACACACGCACGCTCGTTGCTTTGACACCAGGGGTTATTTTCCTCCTATCTCAAAGTATATATGGCAGCGTATTGAAATTATTCCGTTTCAACCATAACAAACGGACCCTTTGTTGTTATCGAAGGTTGGCTAAACGATTCCACGCTCTTTGGTTTTAAAACAACATGTGAATCCTTTTGTTGGACTAACCTCTTTTGCTGTGCTCCAAAATTTATTTGATTTAAGGAAATCAAATATAGCTATGCTTGGCAATCACAGATACACGGGGAAAAAATAAACATATGATTAAATAATCACTGACCAAACATAACTAACGTCTGCAATAATAATAATTTTGAAGACAAATGGGGCAAATTTTAAAGGGATTTTCGAATAGTGTTGCATTTTGATGCATGTAGTAATCATTACGTCTTGATTAAGCTAATTGGATAGTTAGTAATTTGGATGGTAGGGTAATTGGATTTATAACTAATTTTACTTTAATAACGCCATGCCATTTTAGTTCTGTCCCTAAAATTTGTAAGATTTATTTTATCTCTACTCGTTTAATCCTTACCAATAAAGCGAATCATTTATTTATTTATAACTTATTCATTTTACTCTACAAATTTTAAACATTTAATTAGCATTTTATATTGCGTAAACTAAACTAAATATTCGGTAACTGGGTCTAGTTTCAACCAATAATTTATTTTGATTCAGTGTTTCTTTGTCTTAATATCTCGACCCTATTTATTATTTTATAATAATATTATTCACTCGTGAGCTGTGAACGTGCATGAATACATTTGAATGTGGTATTAGTAAGCAATCTCTAACAGCTTAGAGGATACCAGTTATCCATTAGGCATTCCGTTCGGCTTAGCCATTTAACATTTAATATTGCATTTATCGCACATCGATCAAATGTCAGGTCCTGTAAGATGTACCTTGTTAATAAAACATTTTATCTATGCTTAGGAAGAAGACGATGTTTTAATTGTTAGCGTAATATTCTCTTATACATCCGTCGGTGTGCGATGGTTGATCTTGCAAGAAAATATCAGTTACCCAAGTTTGGCAGCTTGTTTGATTGTGATAAAAAATGCGATTTAATTATAATAATGAATGAATTAAAACATTTCGATTATAATATGTTTTAATTACGGTATAATCCCAGTATATTTTTATGGTTAAACTATTTTTTACTATTATATCAAAATAATTTCAAAACTTTTCGTTATGTCCGTAAGCTTTTAGCTTTATAGTCTTTTAGCGAATTTCCCCTATAGGGAAGAAGCTATTACTGTAGTCGGCATGGTAAGACCTAGGCCTGGGACCATGATAACTTTTCGTTTTGAGGTCCCCAGACCCCAAAAACACCATTCGTTCGAAACTGTATATATATATATATATATATATGTATATATATATATATATATGTATATATATATATATATATATATGTGTGTGTGTGTGTGTGTGTGTGTGTGTGTGTGTCTGTGTGTGTGTGTGTGTGTGTGTGTGTGTGTGTGTGTGTCCGTGGGTGCGATAACTCTCGTAAAAAACGTCCGAATTTAATGAAATTTGGTACACAGGTGTAAAGCAGCATTTATGACTTTAAGTTCGAAAACCAGACAGATCGGCCTATCCGAAGGGGTATTTTGGGGGGCTTTTGTACCCCAAAAATGGTTTTTTTGAGTTTTCTACGTATAATTTTTGAAAAAGTAAAATTTTATTTTTCCATTGGAATCAGCTTAAAAATACGCAAAATTTGGTGTTTTAATCATTGCTCTACATCAATTGGTTACTGAGATATTGAAAGTGCTAAACACAGTACGTTGTCCAATGCTATTCTTATGGCGGATAAGAAAATTGTATATCTCGCTTATTTATCAATTTATCCTGACGAAACTTGGTATATTGCTTCATTTCATTGTGGTCTATTGATATTTACACAAAAACCCATTTTTTGGCCTATAGTCCCCGTAGCAGCAAACCTGCACACTCAGCCCCATGTTATTCTTATGGAGAATAAGTAACGTGTTATCTCCTTTAATTAAGAACGTAAATTAATAGAACTTGATATGTGGCTTTACCTAGTTGAGTTTTATTGATATTTGTATAAAAACCCAATTTTAGTGTTCCTTATTTCAGCAAACCTGCATACTCAGCCGCCATGTTATTCTTATGGAGAATAATTAAAATGTCATATATCATTTATTTATGAATGTATAGTGATGAAACTTGATATGTGGCTTTACGTGATATTAAGATAAATTCATATGCATTGGAAATTCGCTGGGTATGCAGGTTTGCTGCTACGGGGGTATTTTATTATATTTCGACTATTAAATCTTTTGAAGAATAGGCTTGTTACTACTTGTTACTGCGTTACTGATATTATAATCGCTGTGTATAAGTAATTTAGACGTCTAGGTAAATTCACGATATACATGCACATATATAAACAATGAAATAATTATCATTTAAATAATAAGGAATAATAAATATACCCCAAAACAATATTGCTGGACGCAAATAGTTGCTTTCTAGCTAAGTCTTTTGAAAAGTAATTTGACGAACTAGAAAAAGTATTAAAAGTTCAGCAAAGACATCTTCCTCGAAGTCTTTGCTGCATCAAACAAACTTAAGAGTTAAGAAGATTTCAACAACTTTTGGATATGTATTGTGAAGCAAGAGAATGGTTTTATACTTATTGTCTTCACACTTGCTCGCTAATTCCTAAATAACATTGTTTTTGTTTAGTAAACAAACGTCTGCAATGCAAAATTTGAAATTTATAAGACTCTTATAAATGAAAATAAGCGAAAACCATACAACAGTTATATGCAATTGCACATAATTACTAGGTGCTTGTCGTATCTTTGCCCGCATAAACTAAAACATAGGATTATTAATAACTAAAATCCAATAATATTACCCCTCCAAATTCAATAACATTCATAACAAAAAAAAATAAACGGTATCAGGACCAGTGTCCTCAGTACACATACTTTCTCACTTTTAGCCCAACTTAATAAAAAAATACATTTTATTAACTAAATAAATATAGAATATAAAGTACGGTTGAATGCACAGAAAATCTTCTAAATAAGTTGTTTTCAAAAATATCCACGCAAATCCCTTTTATGGACACTACAGTATTCTTTGCTACACACAATAAAAGAGGAGTAATACCCCCTCATCCACCCCACCCGGGTAAGTGGCAACATATTTCGAACATCCTCTGTTTTTCAATGCTAACTGGACCTGCATATCAAGTTTTAATTAAATTGATCACTAAATAAAAGAGAATAGTAATTTTAGTGAATTTAACCTATAGGGAAGAAGCTATTACCGTAGGTCTCATGGTAAGAATTAAGCCCGAGACCATGATAACTTTTCGTTTTGAGTTCCCCAGATGCCAAAAACACTATTCGTTCAAATTTATATATATGTCTGTTAACACGATAACTTGAGTATAAAACTTCCAATTTCGATGAAATTTGGCTCAAATGTGTAAAATCACATTCATGACTTTAAGTTCGAAAACCATAAAAATCGGACCATGGAAGGGGGGTTTATGGGGGTTTTAAATTTTCCAAAAATCAGTTTTTTGCACTTTTCACCCTAAAATTTCTAAAACACTCAATTTTGATTTTGAGCATTTTAAAGAGCTTAAAAAACAAATAATATAGTATTTTAAATTATTAACCTAGGTTAAGTGGTTGCGGAGAAAATCCAAAAAAACCTGCTCGTAAAATCTCCCATGATAATCTTAAGGGAAAAAGGTTTTTGGCTTTTCCTCAGTTCATTTTAATGTCAACTTCACATTTGCTTTTACCAATCAATTCAGCTCTACAAAACAATCGTTTTGGTGTTTAAATTGTGATTCGACGTCCAACCATTGCAGAGATATTCAAAGTGCTAAACACAGTACGTTGTCCAATGTTATCCTTATGGAGAATAAATAAAATTTGATATATCGATTATTTATGAATGAATGTATATTGATGAAACTTGGTATGTGGCTTCACTTAGTACTGGTATATAGATATTTGCACAAACAATTGATTTTTTGTTGATTATCCCAGTAGCAGCAAACCTGAATACTCAGCCCTAATGATATTCTTATGGAGAATAAGTAAAGTTTTATATCTCCCTTAATTATGAACATAAATCAATAAAACATAGTATGTAGCTTCACCTGGTTGAGTTATATTGTTAATTGAATAAAAATACATGCTTTGTGTTCCTTGTTGCAGCAAACCTGTGTACTCAGCCCTAATTTTATTCTTATGGAGAATAAATAAAATGCTATAGATCACTTATTAGTGAATTTCCCATGGAAAAGTGAACTATTAGTATGACCCGCATGGTGAGACTTAAGCCCGGGACCACCATAGAAGTTCCTAACGTGACCCCCTGAACACGTTTTGGGGGTCGTTCAAAATTATGTGTGTGTGTGTGTGTGTGTGTGTGTGTGTGTGTGTGTGTGTGAGTGAGTGTGTGTGTGTGTGTGTGTGTGTGTGTGTGTGTGTGTGTGTGTGTGTGTGTGTGTGTGTGTGTGTGTGTGTGTGTATGCACTCTAGCGGTCGCATTTTTCTCCGATTTATTTCAAATTTGGTAGGGACGTTCCTTTCTATAATCACTTGAAAAATTTCGTAGGGCAAAACAATTGGAAAACTCTAAATAAAAACTTAAAGATAACAAATTAACAAAAATAAAAAAAAAAACGCCTGGAGATATTGTGAATTAGTACCTACATACAAAATTTCATAAAAATCGGCCCATTGGTTAGGGCTCGAGCTCTGTACACATCCACACAGACACACACACACGCACGCACGTAAAAAACACTTTTTTGGTTTCAGGGAGCACAAAAACGAATAGTTTTACTAACAATTCAAACCCGAAAACTTTGACGAAAACAATACTTTCTCCTTACACTACGTTCATACGTTTTTTTATACTTTTACAAAAAGTATACTTTTGGGAGAAAGTAATATTTTTATTAAAATATAAACCATCAGTTTTTAAAAACTTCTAAATTTGATCCATGGAATAGAAGTAGTAAGTTGAGGATGTATGGTTTGTTAACATAAAGATATATAGTATAATTCTTGTGTTATAAACATATTTTAGTTTATGCGAACAAGGCCGCGACAAGCAATTAGTATAACATAGTTATGTGTAATTGCACATAACTCATTAAAGTTCCTTGAAAAAAAACAACATATCCGGTCGGCTTCTAGACATTTAGAAAGTTAAAATGAAATCTAAATCAGTTTAAACCCTTAATTGAAATTCTAGCTTCGAAAATCCCTTCTACCCAAATTACATTTCCTTAAAAAATCATTAAAAATCTGTCAAGTGGTTATCTGAAAATCTTTTAGGAAAAAATCATCAGTTTCTTTTAATCTAAAGGATTATATTATTTTACATGTTCAATAAAAGTTGTTTGCACAACATCAGAGCAAGGTTTTCATACCTGATGATTACCTGAATACAATTATAACTCGGGTGAAATAACTGGCAGTTACATTCTGTCGATTTATACACGGTCGAACATATCATCTCAGTATTACCTACGGTAGTAAATTATTTCCTAAGGGTGGGAATTCGTTAAAAACATCTCAGATAACTTTTTTATTTCCCTGGTTTCACATTTGTTTTGTGCAGACAAACGGATGAATGACGGGCAGTTGAATCGGTTATTCAAAAATATTAGAATATATTAAAGCATGTTTCTCAACATTATCTGGCGGATGAGATGTACCTACAATGTACTCGTATGTAACTCAAAGCTCTCTAATGAAGCGGCCACTATATGGTGGTCTCTTTATTTGAATGAGGCTTCGGATGAATCCGAGAAAGGACAAAGGTCACCTTGGGGTCATTTACAATTGCTTACCTTCTTTCAACTGTTTAGTGTTTCACTTAACATTACTCAGAAATATAATAGCATAAAGTATTTTTTACAGCTTAAAATATTCAATATGTATTTTTACAGTAGTTATCCCTTAATTTCGTTTTACTTTTTGAAATCTTTCAACGTAATACTTTTTACATTTTCTGGAAAAAATAATCGTTATGTTGTTTTCTTTTTAACACAAATACTCAATCATTTGTGTCTCAATGAAATATACGTATTAATAAATTATCTAAAACGTTTTAGGTTAAAAATCTGCCCTCCCCCCAAAAAAAAATTTGGTAGACATTTTTTTAGTAATCTAAACTAACACGATGAAAATTTAAAAGCCTTAGTCCCCGGCTTACTAGTCAACTGTCGCACTGAAACTGTTGCATGGTATATTCACTAATATTCACTAATTCACTAATATTCACCCATTGTTGGTCATCTAGCCCGGCAATCGTTCGTCAACTGTTGAAGGCAACTGCAACAGTTGCACACCAGTATAACAGCTTCCGTTTTGAAACATTGTTGCGTGAGTTGCGCGGGCGAAAGGTGAATTGCAACAACTGACTAGTAGAATATAGACTTACGAAGTGGAGATGATCGAGTAAAATGCCTTTCATTCTTGTATCGTTGGAAGCTGCCCCTCGGATAGTGCGCCTTTGTTGAGAGCGGCTGGCATCTGTGATATTATATTTTACAGAGGAATCGAAAAAGAAAATAGTTTCCCATTGATTTTAGTGTTGAAAATCCTGCATTAATTCTACATTATGTTTCGTTTAAAATATTTAATGCAAAAATGTTACCTTATCATGTATTTTATTTTAATTTCTACCTAAAATCTATGTGTACTAGTTTTGCCAAAATACATCAAACATACAGGTATTTTGCAATCAATATGTTATATTACATTAAACGGCAAGTTATAAAGACATTGTGATATCCATTATATGTTAAACAATGTCTGCCACTATCCCTTATAGTACATATATAATACGTCTAAATTCCGTATTGAATTGTACTGATTTATTTTAGTTGGATTATACTAGTTTGTATTGTCCCAGTTCCAGTTTATAAGTAGGATATTACATTTACATTTAGAATAACTCTAATGGCTCTTAATAGCAAATAATTTAAAATCCAGAAGGAACGTTTTGAAAACGCTGACAAAAGTATTTTCAGTCCATAGTTTTGTGTAGAGTGAATGTTGTGCATGAAATGTGTGGAGTGCACGCTACGCTTTGCAGTGTTGTAAAGATAATGCCCTCGTAGCAGCAAACTTGTGTACTCATCGAATTTCCAATGAATATATATATATATATGTGTGTGTATCTTGATACCACTTAAAGCCACATACTAAGTTTCATCAATATACATTCATAAATAATTGATTTATGACATTTTAATTATTCTCCTTTCATAAGAATAACATGGCGGGTGAGTATGCAGGTTTGCTGAAACAGGGTACACAAAATGTGTGTTTTTATGAAATCGTTTTTATAACTCAACTAGGTGAAGCCACATACAAAATTGTATTAATATATGTTCATAATTAAGGGAGATAACATTTTACTTATTCTCCATAAGAATAACATGGGGGTTGAGGGCGCAGGGTTGCTGCTACGGGAACTATCAGCAAAAAAATTGTTTTTCGTGCAAATATCAATAGACCACAAAGGTATGAAGCAATATACCAATTTTCGTTAGGATAAGTTGATAAATAAGCGAGATATAAAAAAATTGTTCTTATTCTCCATGAGGATAACATTGGGCAACGTACTGTGTTTATAACTTTCAATAACTCTGTTACAAATTGACGGGGAGCAATGAAAAAAACATCAAATTGTTCCTTGAATTTAATGGTGAAAACTAAAATTGGATCTACTAAAATATTATACGTGAAAAACCCAAAAAAAACATTTTTGGGGTACAAAACCCCCCCAAAACATCTCTTAGGATAGAGCGATCTGGCAAAATCAGACCAATTTTACGAGAGCTATCGCACCCACGGCCACACACACACACACACACACACACACACACACATATATATTTTATTTATATTTTATTTTTATATTTTTATTCTTATTATATTTTATTCATATTTATACACACATATTGTATTATATTTATATATATATATATATATTGTATTATATATATATATATATATATATATATATATACACTTTTGAACGAATGATGTTTTTGGTATCTGGGGACATCAAAACGAAAAGTTATCATGGTCCCGGGCCTAGGTCTCACCATGTCGATTTAATTAATAGCTTCTTCCCTATATGGGAGATTCGCTAATAAACCTTGAGAGCTAAAATGGATAAAGATTATTAAACTTGGATTTAGGGGTTACTATTTTTGAGGTCAGCGAACGAATGCGAGTGAATATATTTATGCGAATTAACATTTGCATGATTTACCATCATTATTTTACCCACAATTAATTCTGTACTATTTTGCTAATTCAACCTAATCTGTCTCTATCGTTTTCAAAGATCCCAGTGGTGAGCGTAAAAAATAACATACTGTGTAGCGGGTGTCCAACACCACCCATCCACCCCTCCTAAGAACAGGTGATATCATGTTCTGTAAACCGAGTCTGCTCCATTATTTGTACTAATTTAAACTCCCAAATCACACCGGAAGTGGTTTAGCCAGACCGGAAAATGAGTTTTTTAATTTTTTTTATTGAACATCCCCTTTGTTTTTTGGGTTGGGTTCTACCATTGCCTATAAATACTGAAGTAGACTTCTCATTGCCATTGTAAAATCTGTCCCTAGTTTTGTGTATGCCATGATTCAAAGAGGACGTAGTTCTCACTAATCACCTACAGACTACACTGCTGTCAACTACTACTTACCCTCTCAAGGAGAGGATATTACAATAGTTTGCATGTCAGGAAACAACCATAATTTGAGTATCACTTCCTTTCTAGGGTGGAGTTATTTTACAAGTTAACGTAAACAACTAAAATAAATAGTTGACAACAACACAATCTGTCGGTAACCTAATCAAACTACGTCCACTTCAAATTCTAGCATACACTAAAAGTGGGACAGCTGGGCCATATGGATGGGATGTCTCCTTCAGTATTTATAGTAAATGGTTCTACGTTGAAGAATGCATATATATTGTCTCCAATGGTTTTTGGAAATATTTAATTTTCCACCTGTAATTGCATTTTAAAGACGGTTTTAGGACAAATTACTATTATAAAAAGAAACTTCTAAAGATCAGGTAGAGGATAAAATTAGTACGACCAAGTCAAAATACCTCTATTCATTTCTAACGAATTTCCCCTATAAGGAAGAAGCTATAACCGTAGTCGGCATAGTAAGACCTAGGCCCGGGACCATGACAACTTTTGGTTTTGAGGCCCCCAAATTCCAAAAACATTATTCGATCAAATTCATATAAATGTATAGATATATACAATATATTTGTGTGTGTTTGTGTATCCGTAGGCACGATAACTTTCTTAAAAAATCCGATCTTGTTAAAATTTTGTATAAACGTGTTAGGCAGCATCTATTTTCATGAGTTCGAAAACCAGCCAGATCGCACCATACTAATAAAAAAGGTTTTGTACCCTAAAAATGTTTTATTTTTTTTTACTTTTTATACATAATTATTTTTAAAGGTAAACGTTATTTTATACAATTGAATTCAACTTTAAAAAATTTATTATTTGTATTATTATTTATCGTTCTACGTCAATTGGTTACTGAGATATTGAAAGTGCTAAACACACTACGTTGCTCAATGTTAATCCTGATGTTTTTCTTATGGAGAATAAATACAATTTCATCTCTCGCTTATTTATGAGTATGCTTTGATGAATATGCTACGTCTAGGTGAATGTTTTCCAAAAGCCCAAAAGGCACATCTTTCAAATAACACCAGCAATCATGTATCACGAAACATCTAATAGTTTTGTTAATTCTTTTAGTAAACAGTAAAGATTTTAAGAAACATTTACTGAATGAAACTTAATAAACGAGACAATCTTAAAAGTCAAGCGAACTTGATTTTGTTTACGTAACGTCATAGTCACCAAGATAACAAAAGTTGATTAAAAGGACGGAGTAACAAGAGATGCGTCATACTTTCATTCCGATGTTCCATGTTACCGTTACATCATGCTTTAGACACAGATTACCCTCAGGTATGACTAAAAATGTTGTTAGTTAACCTACAAATCGTGTGTTCTCTTATTGTTTAGAATACCGTAACATGATAGTATAAATTACATCTTAATTGCACAAATTTATTACATTTAATGACAACTGGGTTTTAGTACAATGGTTCACATTTTCGTGAAAACAATTATACACAATAATACGTTTTTGATTTCAAACAATTTTTTTCGTTGATTGTTAAAACAATTCTTGTGTCTACTATTTATTTAATCTTTATCGGACAATGAAGTATTAATCCGATTATAAAACAGTTTTAGGTTCAGTTAATGTAAACAACATTTGTTAGATAAGAATGTTCAAATACCCAGTGCCAACCTCAAAACATAAACGAAACATAAATGATAAAATAAACGCTCTCAATGGACAAAAACCGTGCCGGTCCCCGAGTCCGCTAGCCGCTGGGTGGCAAAAAGGCCCGAGCTGGTCGCTACGCCGTGTTAAATTATCTTTAATTATGTCTCGCTGTGACCGTCTGTTAACACTCTTATATTTTAAAAGCTATATACCTGAAAAGATTTCATACCACAGAATTTAATGGAATAAATATTGTTGCTGAAACTAATCGAGAATACTGTTTTTTTATTAAAATAAATTAGGCTTCACGCGGCGTGACATTACTTTAATTATGTCTCACTGAGAGCGACTGTTACTAATGAAATCGGTTAAAACTTGGACTAATGGAAATATGACGTTCCAAAGAATCTAATCTTGTAAATCTGATTACTAGAATAAGATAAAAGCCATTTTTTGCCTTTGAAAGAAGTTTGAGTTTGTGCGCAATCGAGACCGCAACGTGACTTCTATTATGACTACCTGTAACCAGCTGCTAACATTATGATTGATTCAAACTTGTACAATTGGACGGTAAAAATACAAATATTTATATTTTTCTTTATTTGGAATGTGTTAAAATAAAAAAAAATAATTTTGTAAAAAATAGTCGATGTTTTAACAAAACATAAAAAGTAAATACTAGTACCGGTAGTTATGTATTTGTATCATGGAAATTGGTTTTATTTGTTTGTGGATATTGGCTTTCATTGTATCTAACCACTTGCCTACCTGCCAATTTAGAAAACAATTAAATAAAGAACCAAGCGTTAAAAATTTTATAAACCTTGTCCTTACAGTTTTGAGACTTGCTGCTTATGTTGTGATTTACCTCGTTTACTATACAAAAAATTAGGCATTTACATTATCAAAGGGAGATAAATTAAACTAGAATAAATAGCGCTAATTAATTGAAAAACAATTTATTTAATTCTTTAATACACATGGCTAAACAAAATTAATTAATTAAGTTTTTGTCGAATACCTGTGGAAACAATAGCTGAGATAGTGGTTCTTTTGGCTATGTCATGAAGGTGGACTTTCAACCATATAAAAAAAAAAACGTAGAAGTAGGAACACATGTCAGTTTGTAAACAAAGCAGACGTGTTTATAATGTATTATTTTATTTATATTTGGCAGAGAATTATTCCAAATCCTTAAAATAATTTCATAGTCTAGATCGTTCTGTCTTTCTGAGGATTCTGCCGCTCCTTGTATTCGGTTTGTCGCGCTCTTCCACGAAATCCGCTTTTAAAAAAGATTGTACAGATAACGGCTTGTCTTAAAAAAATTACAAATAAAAAATAATCTTTAGAATGTTATCTAAAACTTTTCCACTGACAGTTTTTACCTGACTTAAAAATAAAATAGTTCCTCGCTTACTACTTTTTTAACCTAATTCCGTTTTCGATCTAAAAACATTCTGTGTTTATTTGATTATTAAAATTAGTTCTATTACTTTTTTACAATTGTGATGTATTTTGTTCGATTAACCATTTAACGCTGTAAAATTTGATATGAATATATAATAATTATCTCAGTTTTGTGTGATATAAATGTCAGTTTGAATGTAGCGCTGTTTTGTCGTCTGACATCGGGGTCTCGCGGATATAGACCCTTTTGCCACCCAGCGGCATTAATGACGGCACGGGTTTCGGCTCTTATTAGCATTGCAAGGCACTATCCATTTATATTTCATCCGAGGTGCAAACAACAGTGTTGCAAACAAATATTTAGAAATGTTATAGTGTAGCGTGACCTTACATACTTATTAATTCCACCTAGCTTCTATAACCGTATAAATATCCCTCCCGTATTGAATTGTACAGGTTTATTCTAGTTGGATCATAATAATTTGTGAGTAGTGGGGGTTTGCGGGTGCTGGCTCACTTGATTTATGGCTTCCGGTCACGTGACCGGAAGCGCTGAGTGATAAAATACGTTATCTGAGGCTGAGCCAGTGACGTAGGCGGTTTTGTGACGAAATGAGTTAAAGTTCAAAGTTCAAGGTTCGGGGAGGTAATTTTAAAAAAGTACTACCTCGCACGCGTAAAATCCGATTGTGATTCGATAGTTTTAATTCGATAAAATATCGAATGAAAATTATCGAATGAAGCAATCGACTGATACGAGTGCGAGGTAGAACAATTACAAATATTACTTTATTTTATTTACAATAATTCATATTACAAATATTACTTTATTTACAATAATTCATGTTTACAATAGTTCCCCGTTGTTGGTTGTCATCGATGTTGTTGATCCGGACGAGTTGCGGCCATCACTTTGTTTTCTGAAGAAAGACGGTAGATACTTCGATCCCTGCGCAGAGTCCATGTTGTGTTTTTGACACCTATCTGTTCTGTTAGGTGTTTGCATTTCATTGCTGTCAGGAGGAAATAATACGTGACGGCAATGAAATAGAAACATCTATCAGACCTTGAGTGAAATGATATTGTTATTTTGTGAAGAGCGTCTCGGAGAGCTCGATGTTCACCGGTCGAGAGCCGGAGGTGTACTGACTATTCGCTAGCTAGCGTTCTGGTATCAAACAAAATGGTGGGGGTAAAAGTGTAGTAGAACGAAGCAGATGGTTGGTGGCAGGTGGCAGGCGGCAGGTGGCAAGTGTGCGGCAGATGGTAGTCCCCCCCCCCACTACACCAGTCCCCCACTACACCAGTCTCCCCACCGAGTTTTACATCGCACAATAACTAGTTTACATGTGTTAGTTAGGGTTTAGCTCTTAGACTGTCAAGACCTTAGCTCCGTAACTAAAAACTTCAATAATGTTTGCGCTTCAACGCTGTATAAGTATAACAGCTACTATGATCTAAACCGGTGCATGTATTCATATGGTTCTTTTTGCGAAGCAAACAACTAGCTAAAAGTGTTTCAACCTCGATTATTCTTCGACGAAACCGCTCATTGTCCACTAAAAGTGTAGACCTTCTGTCTTCATTGTCAGGGAAGTAGAAAGTAGTGTCAAGGGGACTACTGAAGGTCACCTTCCTCATGTTCCTGTAAAACTGCGACATTTTTCAGACTCTCTAGGTAGATGTTCATCCGTCAAGAGCTGGAAGAATAATGATGGAGCGTTATCATGTATGATAGGCACTTAACCCCCACCACAACGTTACCTTGTCCTTCAAACCATCGTTTTTACGCTACAGATGCTATACTGTTGGTTAGATTTAAATTTAAATTGCACCTTCTTGTTTGTCTTGGCAAGCCGCGTAATTGAAGTATCCACATGTTATACTTTGAACCAAAAACAAAGAAGTTATTTAGGTTTGTCCTTGAAAATAGGTGTTTTTTCGCTGTTGCTGCTATACCCGTTGTCGGATCTGAATTCTGTTTGCACCAACTTGTTCGTCTGATCAATCCGCGTAATTTGAGTACCCACTTAATATACTTTAAACCGTAAATAAAGAAGTTATTTAGGTTTATCCTTGAAAATAGTAGTTTTTTCGCTGTTGCTTCTATACCCTTTGTCGGATCTGAATTCTGTTTGCACCAACTTGTTCGTCCGATCAATCCGCGTAATTTGAGTACCCACATGACATACTTTGCACAAACTTTATACCCCCCCCCCCTTGGGTCATGGTCATGGTCAAGGTCAAGGACCTTGGGACTTCGAAATTTTTACAAAGTGGGCTGCACACAAACATAAGACTAACAGTCTCCTGCCTATATACAGACCAAGTCCCTAACTTGAAATGCTTAGGGTGGTCCTGAAAAGGACCGTTTTTGATGCCATGAAGAGGAGTCCTGAAGGAGTTGCGGTTAGTCGAGGTGGAGGAAATGGACAAGGGCTGTGACAATTTATTTAATTAACCAATGCGCCTTGCCCTCTTGTCTGACGAAAAACAGTTCCTTTTTGGATGGGATTCTAGGCGGTTGCGGCAGGGAATGAGGCAGTTGGACCTTGAAGTGAAAATCTTCATGTTGTAAAATATAGCTGTTTCCGCTGAGCCTTGCCACAAACTTGTATTTGATATTTGTTTTTAGTTTTCTAAATTTAAGTGATTTGAAGTTTAGAGGAGTGACTAATTCTTCTTCCTTCAACACCCTCGTCCGCTCCATCACCTCATCCACGGTGAGAGGTGGAGTTGAAGGTCGAGGCTGACTTGTAGTCGAAGTCGAAGGTCGATGCTCAGATGACGGATGTTGGTTGAAGTAGAGCGGATGGTTCTTAAAATTTCTTCTTATTGTGGCCTTGAAAGAAGTTGGTCTCTTAAAACCACTTCTTCTCTCAACCGTCTCCTTCAGGGATTCCTTCAGACGTCGCAGTTTCTCAAGGTTCACAGGGGAAGTCATCGTAGCGCTGCTGATCGGCACGTAGTTTTAGTTCGAGAGACAAAGCTGGAATGAGTCCTAATGTCTTGACTTTTGAAGGGTCAGACGGTTTATCTCGTTGATTAGGTTTTTGGCGGCTTGCCAAGTGTAACCTTGACACTTCCATATACGGGTAGAAAGCTAAGAACCGGTTCCCCTTCCCTTCATGTCCCCCCCCCCATTTGGGTCATGTCCCCCCCCCCCCAATTTGGGTCATGCCCCCCCCCCCATTTGGGTCATGTCCCCCCCCATTTGGGTCATCCCCCCCCTGACGTCACGGGGCGGAGTCACCTCCCACCACTGACCGCCGCCTTTATAAGCGGGAGCAGTCCGCAGTCTCTTCGCAGTAGGCTGCCGCCCGTTCGTGATCTACGTCCGTCCGGGTTGCATTCTGCTGCAGCGTAGGTCTTTTAAGTGTGCGTTGGGCCCGACGCGCAATTAAGAGATCCGTGCCTTTGCATGTGCATGGTAGTTTGTTAAGCATGGTAGTTTGTTTGTTAGATTATTGCTTGTAGATTGCTGCTAATTAATGTAGTTAGTTTAATGAATGTTGGTGTTGGTTTTAAGTGTTTTATTTAATGATGAAATATGTACCTTTCTTACAGATCCTTATCCCTGGGTAAAGTCTTTATATCCGTGGGGTTTGTTATCAAAGTAATTTAAATGCCGGTCTTTGTAAATATTTAATGATGAAATATGTACCTTTCTTACAGATCCTTATCCTTGGGTAAAGTCTTTATATCCGTGGGGTTTGTTATCAAAGTAATTTAAATGCAGGTCTTTGTAAATATTTAATGATGAAATATGTACCTTTCTTACAGATCCTTATCCTTGGGTAAAGTCTTTATATCCGTGGGGTTTGTTATCAAAGTAATTTAAATGCCGGTCTTTGTAAACTACCTTGGTCAAAACATTGGTTCGCAGTAGCCTGACGCCCGTTCGTTGATCTACGTCCGTCCGGGTTTCAGTGTTGCTGTTGTGACCTTGTTAAACTGACCGCAGTATCCTGACGCCCGTTCGTGATCTACGTCCGTCCGGGTTTCAGTGATACTGATTGTTCTTTGTAAAATTAACGTTAACTCTAACTGACCAGTTTGTTTCAAAGTAATGTAATTTGTTTCTCATCCCTTTCCTAACCCCCTGACAATAAGTTTCGGCCCTGAAAACCGGACTTGTCAATACGGCCATGTAAACCGGTTGACATTACCTTTCTTAGCCTGAGAAACTGTTGTGATTTTCCTTTTTTTTGGGGTTTTTTTTTCTTTATTTTTTGTTATTAAAATCATTGCTTGTAATTCCCTGTCCCCTAATACAGAGCGGGGAATAGAGCACCAATTTGTGCTCTACCGGACTTGTCAATACGGCCATGTAAACCGGTTGACATTACCTTTCTTAGCCTGAGAAACTGTTGTGATTTTCCTTTTTTTTTTGGGGTTTTTTTTTCTTTATTTTTTGTTATTAAAATCATTGCTTGTAATTCCCTGTCCCCTAATACAGAGCGGGGAATAGAGCACCAATTTGTGCTCTATTCCCCGCTTTGGCAACAAGTTCAGATGACCTTGACCCACTGACAGGACTTATAAAACCTCTGTCTGGTTACATATAGGAAAATTAATATTTTAAACCATAGCCTATCCCCCTTCCCCTTTCCCCTTTCCCCTTCCACTTATATTGGGTATAAAAGAGGCTTCCCATTACTGGTAAGATCATTCTGCTGCTTGTGCTTGCTCAACTCAGAACTATGGAGTCACACCCGATATCACTACCGACTTCTGCATCACCCTCTACTTCTACATCACCCTCGACTTCTGCATCACCCTCGACTTCTGCATCACCCTCGACTTCTGCATCACCCTTGACTTCGGCTGCTGGTTCAATTCTTCGTCAGGCTCTTTTAATGTCTCTTATCATCCCTGAGAAGACAACTTCACCACCCATTATGGATCGACCAACTTCTCCTTCACCATCATCCTCGAGATCAAGGTTTTCGTCGAGCTCCTCCTCCTCATCATCTACCTCGAGATCAAGGTCTTCTTCGAGCTCCTCATCATCCACCTCAAGATCAAGCTCCACCTCGAGATCAAGCTCTAAAATATCTACAAAACCCCCAATTGAAATTTCACCTTCCACTAGTTCAACCAGACCTTCAGTAATTTGCACAAATATTCAATCTCCTTCAGAGAAATTTAATCAATTAAAGTCATTGCATAGAAGGTGCATACGTCCTGCACAACTATGTAATTATATCTTCAAAAAAGGTGCAAAGAAAGGCGAACGCTGTGCAAAACAGTGTACTTTAAATGAAGAACTGTGCAATCTTCATTTAAAAAATACCGCTTCTCCTTCTTCACCACATCCAACAGTGAAACCGGCTAAGACTCGGATTAATAGGCTAGCTAAAAACAAACAATACGTCTTTGTAAAAATAATGGGATTCCTGAAGGTCATGTTAAAATGTGAAGACCGTCTTTACATTTTAAGATTACCTAAAGGCATGCGTCATCCCAAAAACCCTACAAAAAAGCACTATCTAATCCGAGCCGATTCAGGAACCACTGTGTGGAATAAATTGTAAAAAAAAAAAAAAAAAAAAAAAACATTCTTTCCAAATTAAATAAAGTTTTTCCAAATTAAAAAAAAAAAAAGTGTGGACAACCTATTTACAAATTGTAGCATATGCTGCAAAGTGTAAATAGGTTGTCCACACTTTTTTTTACAATGTTACAACGACCTTGACCTAGATAACGGACTTAGATATTTTACACTAAGACAAAGATAAACGTAAAAGGAAAAAGGAGAAATATTATACTAAAGATATTATTCAACAGTGAAGAAGGGAGGGGGTAAGCGGGTATTTAAGCAAGCGATTCGGAATATAATTATTAGTTGTATCATCATGAGCGTCAACAGCAACACATGGGGAAAGGAAATTAGCGAAGAGGAGTTGTACGCGATTGCTGAGGCTGCTGAAATTACCGAGGTTTCTAAGATTGATAAGGTTGCGGAGAATGATGCCCAGTCACAACCGCAACAAACTACATCATCGATGCGGTCTACAACGCAGCAACCAAGACCCTATCATGTTATCCTGGAGGAGTATAATGAGGCAATGAGGTACGCCTTTACAAAGTGGTGTGGACAACCGCGTTCTCCTGAACAATGGGAGGAGCACGATGCAGACTTTCGCCTGGTTGCAGACTTAGAACTTGAGCTTCAAAGAGCAAAGGCTGCTCAATAGTGTGAAGATTTATTGTTTACTTTAAGAAATACAGAGCGGGGAATAGATCAGTTTGAGGTCCAAGTGAGAACCACTTACTGCTCTATTCCCCGTTTTGGCAATTTGTTCAGATGACCTTGGGACTTAGAAAATTTTGTTTGGTAAAAAAAAAAAAAAAAAAAAATATATTGAAATATATATTTCTTACAAAAACATCCCCTCCCTAAAACTTGCACTCCCACCACTTCCATTGGGTATAAAAGAGACACCTTATCGATGGTAAAATTAGTCTGCTGCTTGTATTCGCCCACCTCAGACACCATGGAGCACATCAGAAAACCAACTTCTGACGCCTCTTCTTGTACTGTTTCATCTTCTGCTGCCCCATCGATACTTGTCCAGGCTATGATTCTATCCAACATTTTTCCAGAGACTAGTAATACTTCGTCAAACTTAAACTCGAGATCTCTCAAAACCGAGAGAAACAATGCTAGTTCTCGAAAAATGAGAACAAGGATCGCTGATTGTTATAAAGTATTAAGACGCATATTACCATCTTCCAATCCGTATGATTCTAAATTAACCACTATACAAAAGTCAATAAAATACATTTCAAACCTTCAGTCGCAGCTTCAAGAACCGTCCTTAATTCACAAAGAAGATTTACACAACCCTCCACCTTTTGAAGCTGTTTTTCTTAAAGAGGATGAGTTAGCGGACCAACATTTCTTCGCTGAAGAACCTTCAGCTTACAAACAAATCTTCCTCATGGATGAAGATCAGGACGAGTAACTATCTTAAAAAAACTAAAGTCCTTTGAAATACAAAGCGGGGAATAGATCAGTTTGAGGTCAAAGTGAGAACCTCTTATTGCTCTATTCCCCGTTTTGGCAACTGGTGTAAATGACCTTGGGACTTAGAAAATATTCGTTTGATAAAAAATAATGAAAGATCTTCTTATTTCTCACAACAACAATATCTTTTCCTAACCCCCACCACTACCTAAACTAAGTATAAAGGAGGTTCTCCATCGCTGGTAAAAATTAGTACTCTGCTGAAAATGAATGCATCCACTACTTCTATCTCTGCAGCAACTATAATAGTTAGCAGACGGGTCGAAAACATTGATCAGTTGCTTGCTGTAAGGAGATTACTGCTACGGTATCTTGATATAGAGGTTAGTTGTCAATTGTGCATGTGGAGACCAACAGGTGAAGTTTATAGTAGTGAAAATGAAGCATTTGAAATAAACTACAGTAGAAAGTTATATAAAATCTTTGGTAATATGGTAAGGTTAGTCAATAATGGATGGAACATTAATATAACATTTTATATTGTTCCAAACCTGTAATTAAAGCAAAAAACAAAAAAAAAACGATGGGTATATAAGCCCGATGTTACAGAGACAATTATCACTTTGGTTCTGAATTGCGTCAAGAGAGCACCTACCATGGTATACCTCCACTATATTGACTCTACTGCTAAAGCGGATACTTTTATCCAGCGTGTTTACCAACTGTTAACGGAGTACCATCATGTTCAGGTCAAAGGATTGGGTATTCGTGGAACAGAAGAAGTAAAAATAGATGTAAAACCAATCCCTTTGAAGAAAAAAATTGACCAATTATTACAAGAAGGCTACACACTGTGCCTTTATTACACAACCTCATAAACTAAATAAAACGCCAAAGGGGGGGGGAATACAGAACGGGGAATAGATCAGTTTGAGATTTGAATAAGAATCTCTTACTGCTCTATTCCCCGTTCTGGTAATAGGATAAGGTGACCTTGACCCACTTACAGGACTTAATCATTTGTGTTACAATAATACCTCTTCCCTATCACTTTTCCCTACCACTTGCACTTTCAACACTTACCCCCACCACCACCGAAATCAGGTATAAAAGGTGGTTTCGTATTAGTAGTAAATCAGTCTGCTACTTGGAATCATGTCGCCCAGAGATAACATTTTCCCTTCTAAGAAGACTATACTAGAATTGATTAAAAATATTCCATTAAATTTAAACGAAGATGAAGACGAAGACGATTCAGAGATGGAAGGTGAACTATTTAGTGAAGGTGAACTATTTAGTGATCTTGAACTACTGAGTGAGTTTGCTAGCAGTGAACCATATCTTGGAGAGATGGAGCTGTTGACTGACGACGACGATGTCGATAATAATGAACCGGAATTTTATCATCAGTTGCTTTGCTTGGAGGAAATGGACCTTGTTGATAGTGAAACCCCTCCAAGCAGTATTAATATCGATGATGTAGTTCTAGATCCAGTCACAGGGAACTTTTGTGTTCGTCGTCGCTTATTTAGTGATACGAGCTCATCATCATCATTATCATCGGAAGAATCTGAATAAGTTTTTGTTGTCTTCAAATAGTTTACTTTAAATACAAAGCGGGGAATAGATCAGTTTGTGGTTATAGTGAGAATCACTTACTGCTCTATTCCCCGTTTTGATAATATCGTTGTATAACCTTGACCCATTTACATGATTAAAAAAGTGGGGTAACTTATACATTTAATGGTGGGGGAACGTCTATTTAAAGACGATGCAACAGTGTATATTTATCATATAGGCATGATGAACCCACCAGGAAACTCCGTTTGCTACAGCTTTCCCCTCATCGATATCGATGATGTGATAAAACTTACATCAATAACAAAACGGTTTGAACTCGAAAGGCGACTCATAAAAGTCGACGTAATTCCACAAGATCTTCGTTCGGCAATGTTGACTATTGAATATGTTAAAGATGAATCTACAACTGAAGATCCCTATTGTTTTATGAAATTTTTAGTTGATCAAGATGCAATGTGTACAATCCAACTTCACATCCGAGTTTAAAATTTATCAAATGTTTTTGTTGGAGAAAATTGTCTTAGTTAAATACAGAGCGGGGAATAGATCAGTTTATGGTTTAAAATGAAATCATTTACTGCTCTATTCCCCGTTTTGGCAAATATGCTCAATGTCCTTGACCCAAATACAGAATTTTGTAGCCTCCAGCTACAAACTTAAACTTAACCTAAAACGTACCCCCACCACTTTTTCTAGGGTATATATAGAGGTGTATTTGCAGTGTTTTTTCATTATTGCGTTGACCCTTGTGAAGAGCACGCCTACATTATGAATCGCTGCGATATTTGTAAAGCTTCTTTCAGAGATGAATGGCTTTTAACCATTCATAAAGAATTGAAACATAACACCAATACAAATACTGAAGAACCAAATGAAGAAGAATTAGATTCAATCAACCAACAATTAGCAAAACATCAAGAAGAACAAAATGAAGAAAAACACAACGAAGAAAAAGAAGAAAATGAAGAAAAAGAAGTTTCAAGACCAAGTGTCATTCATTATGCGCCTGGACCATCAGTAAATGTGGAACTACACGCCCGAGCACTTCCGGGTAATGTTGTAACCCACTTTAAAATTGACAATACAAAATTAAAACTTGAAGAATTTTTAAACAACGCAAAAGGATTGGTTAGCAAAACTCTGAAAAATGAATTAAAAAGATTAAATTTTATTAAATTTGGACTATTACTGGATGCTTTATTTACAAACATTCAAAATGAAACCTCACCGAGAGGTTTCTTAACAAAAAACCAAACTATTATGTTTTCCTCAGATATTGATTCAATCGTATCTGAATGTTTCGAAGAGCTAATGACAAAAATACAAGAACACGAAGGAAGAGGATCTGGATGGAGTTTGTTAAGCATCACAGGGCTAGACTTAAGAGTACACAAACACGGTTATGGAATTCGTGGCAGTAGCTATATCCCTTTACCAAAAAAGATTAGTGATACCAAATCCTGCATCAATGTGCAAAATCAAGATACTGAATGTTTTAAATATGCTATGTTGGTCAAATATGTAACAGACAATCCGATAAGACCAAGTCACAAATATGAAGAAGTACAACATAGATATAATTTTCAAAGGATGACTTACCCTGTTGCTATAACAGACGTTTTGAAATTTGAAAAACAAAATCCTTCAGCTTCTGTCAACCTATTCGGATTGGATTCGTCAAACAATGTGTACCCCTTGCGTATAACACCAAATGAGCGCAGAGATCATACCGATTTGTTATTAATTACTAAAGGTGATATTTCACACTTTGTGTATATCAAAAAATTTGAAAGTCTTGTTTCTAATCAATTATCTAAGCATAAAAGAAAGATGACAATTTGCAAAAGATGTTTTTGTCACGTGAACAAAGAACTAAGAAGGGGAGGGTCAGATTGGCTAGTAGAACACCAACGGCTATGTAATGGAAACTATGAAGTAAGAATTAAATTGCCGCATCCTAGCAGAGCACAGATAAAATTTGATAAAGTAATACAACAATATCGTTTACCTGTTGTTGTGTATGCTGATTTTGAGGCGTCTTTACTTCCGCTCGAACATCAAGAAGAAAACGTAACAAGAAGAAGCAAATACCAGCAGCACACACCAAACAGCTACTGTTTGATGATAAAATCAACACTGTCTGAAGAACATTTGCGAAGATATGAATTAACCACAACACCGAAGATATATCGCGGTGAAGAAGCAGCTCGAAACTTCGTCGATGACTTATATACCATAGCTGCGAAAGTTGAAGAAATGTACAGAAATGTGGTACCGATGATTCCTATGAATGAAAATGAAATTCAACGACACGACTCAGCAACAACATGTTATTTGTGTATTAACACTTTTACACTGACCAACAGTAAAGTGCGAGACCATGACCATCTAACAGGAGCTTACAGAGGTGCAGCCTGTAACTCTTGCAATCTAAACTACAAACTTCCAAACTTTATCCCCGTTGTTTTACATAATCTTAGTGGATACGACTCCCACTTTATAATCCCAGAATTGGGCAGAGATAATGGAGAAATAGATGTATTGGCAACAACCATGGAAAAATTTATAAGCTTCTCTAAAAAAGTTGGTAAAATAAAACTAAGATTTGTTGATTCATTCAGATTTATGCCTTTTAGCCTTGCAAAATTAACTAAAAATTTAAGAAGACAAGATTTGATTGAAACAAGCAAAATTGTGCCTAATGATAAAATGGATTTAGCTCTTCGAAAATGAGTCTTCCCCTATGATTACATTGACGGACTGCATAGATTTGATGAAACATCACTTCCTACACCAGATAAATTCAAAAACAAACTTAATGATGAAGAAATAAAACCTGAAGATTATCAACATGCACTTCGAGTATGGAACGAGATGAATATGGAGACCTTAGGGGATTACTCAGACTTTTATGTCAAACTAGATGTGACCCTTCTTTGTGATGTGATTGAAGAATTTCGAAACACCTGTTTTGTCGCATATGGATTGGACCCTTTACATTCGTATACTTCTCCAGGATTAGCTTGGCAAGCCATGTTAAAAGAAACAAAATGCAAACTCCAACTTTTAACAGATATTGACATGGTTTTAATGATTGAAGCAGGTGTAAGAGGTGGATTGGTTCAAAGTGTTACCAGGCATGTTAAAGCCAACAACAAATACCTTCCTAATTACGACGAAACTAAACCAACAACCTATTTGGGATATTTCGATGCAAACAACTTATACGGATGGGCTATGTCAAACCCACTTCCATATGATAATTTCAAATGGATTAACCCCGACTCTATTGACGATATTTCACAAATTCCAAAACATGGTGACACTGGATATATTTTAGATTGCGATTTTGAATACCCGGAGCATTTACACGATCTCCATTACGACCTCCCACTCCTCGCTAAAACAGAAGTTTCTCCAACTGGAAAACACCCTAAATTAATGATGACTCTAAATAATAAACAACGCTACGTGGCTCACTTTTGGGTAGTCCAACAAGCCATCGAATTAGGACTACGTATTACAAAAATTAATAGAGTTTTGGAATTTTCTCAGTCATGTTGGTTAAAACCTTACATTGATTCAAACACCACCAGAAGAGCAGCCGCTACATCAGAATTTCAAAAAGACTTTTTTAAATTAATGAATAATGCGATATTTGGAAAAACATTGGAAAACAAAAGAAGACACAAAAATGTTAAACTTGTTACTGACGCAAAAAAGCTACAGAAACTCGTACAGCAGCCAAACTTTGGATCATCTATAATTATTAATGAAAGACTTGTAGCAGTGTCTATGAAGAAGACGAGTGTGAAGATGGATCGTCCTTTATATATAGGCATGTCAATCTTGGACATCTCAAAAACACACATGTACGATTTTCATTATAACAAAATGGTTGCCTTCTATGGAAGAGAGAACATCGGCATTAGCTACATGGATACAGACGCTTTTGTGTATTGGATTATTACAAATGATATGTATCAAGATCTTCGTACATTTGTTCACAAAAATTAATTAGATTTTTCTGACTACCCAAAAACCCATCCTAACTACGATCAAGACAAAAACAAAAAAGTACTGGGCAAATTTAAAGATGAAGCAAATGGAGTTCTACTTGAAGAGATTGTTGCACTTATGTCAAAACTGTATTCTTTGAAACTATATGATGAAAAAGAAGACGAGAAGAATAGCTATATTAAAAAAGCTAAAGGTGTAAAGAAATTATATTTAGAAAAGAAAGTTATTTTTGATCAATACAAGCAATGTTTATTTGAAGATAAAGTCATTACAGCTAAATTCAATACAATTAGAAGTTTTAACCATCAGATATACAGCCTAACAGAAGTTAAAAAAGCACTTTCTTCCAATGACGATAAACGACACATTCTTCCAGACAACATCCACACTTTACCATTCGGCCACTACTCCCTCAACCCTATTGACGAGTAACCTTTTCATCGTCCTAGATCCTTTATCCTTTTCCTTTCCGTAAAAAAGGGGAAACACAGCAATGTTAAGCTGTGTTTCCCCTTTTTTACACAAGGTTTGAATGACCTTGAACTATATGTGTGTATATATATATATATATAAGGAGATTTATACCAAAGAATATTTAATACCATATCAGCTGCCTTCGTGAAACCATCATGTCAGACCTGAAGGAGAAGATTATTAATGAACTACACAAACCTGCAAGAATAAAGTTTCCAAGAAGAAATACTGTTATAAAAGGGATAAATGATCTATATCAAGCGGATTTAATTGAAATGCGACCGCATAGCAGAATAAACAAAGGATTTAAATATATACTCACTATTATTAATTGTTTTACAAAAGTTGCAGACGCTTTACCTCTAAAGGACAAGACTGGTAAAAGCGTAACAGAAGCCATGGAAATAGCCATAAAAAGAGATAAAAACAAAATTAAACATTTACAAACTGATGATGGAACAGAATACTTTAATACAAACTTTGCACAGTTAATGAATAAATATAAAATAAATCATTATTCTACAAATTCAGAGAAAAAAGCAGCTATTGTAGAAAGATTCAATAGAACCTTAAAAGGAGCACTATATAAACAATTTTCAAAAAGAGGTTCTTACGTATGGTATGATGTTTTACCACAATTAATAAATGAATATAATAACAGGTTTCATAGAACTATTGGTATGAAACCTAACAAAGTAAATAGAAGAAATGCAAAAGATGTATTAAAACGCATAAAGAAAAATACAAAGCCAAAAGTAGAAAAAATGCAGCCAAGAAAATTTAATGTAAGTGATAAAGTACGGATTAGTAAATATAAGGGAGTGTTTACCAAGAAATACCTTCCCAATTGGACGAATGAAGTTTTTACAGTGTATAAAGTGCAACCGACTGTACCTGAAACGTATATCTTAAAAGATAACAAAGGAGATTTGTTGCAAGGTGCATTTTATGGACATGAAATGTTAAAGTCAACAGTAGGTGATGTATATCTTGTTGAAAAAGTGTTACAAAGAAAAAAGGACGCAGTTAAAGTGCGGTGGTTAGGGTTTAACAAAACTGAGGATTCATGGATACCTATAAAAGATTTGATTTAATGCAAGCAACTCATTTCATCGTTAACCTTTGAGCAGGATGGAGATTATTCACCATAAAGATCGATTCAATATTAATAACATAGATGATTTAACTGTGGATAACGTTAAAATCAACAATGGTAAACACGGTAGTTTACTTCCGAACACTGTTCGATGTATAGTAAGTGGACCCTCAAACTGTGGAAAAACCAATGTTGTCTTTAATTTGATCACTAATCCGCAGGGATTAAGGTTTAATAACCTATATATTTTTTCAAAGTCCCTACAACAACCAAAGTATCAATTGCTAGATAAAATCCTATCTGATGTGCCCGATGTTAATTTTTACAAATTTAACGCTAGTGATAGCATTATACAACCAAACGAAGCGATACCGTATTCTGTATTTATATTTGACGATGTATCTTGTGAAAATCAGGATACTATTAGAAACTACTTTGCCATGGGAAGACATAATAACATCGATAGCATATATATAGGACAAACTTATAGCAAAATCCCGAAACAACTTATCAGAGATAATGCAAATGTTTTAATTGTATTTAAACAAGATGATACTAACCTAAAACATATATATAACGATCATGTGAATGCTGATATGGCATTTGAAAAGTTTAAAGAGCTTTGCGGAAAAGCATGGGCGGAAAAGTATGGATTTCTGGTTATTATGAAAGATCAAGCTATAAAAGACGGCCGTTATAGAATAGGTTTTGATAAATTTGTTTTACTACACTGATTAGCAGTATTACTATACAAGTCGTCAAGGTGTGAAGATGGTTAACCAGGAAAAGCTACTAAAAGAAATAAAATCACTTAGTGATTCTATTAGACAAAAAAACCGAGCTTTAAAATCAGGTATAAATGAAAGAGAGCAATTTTTAGAAACAACATTCAAACCTGTTACTGAACCTTTAAAGCGATTAGCACAAAATATGGAAAAACCTTCAATTCGCTTCGAAGGAGACAAAATGCTACCAATTTCCAAATATGAAGAAGAATTTCAGAATGATGAAAGTTTTGACCAGTTACAAACATCTGAAGAAAGCGACGAGTATGAAGAAAGTGGAGATATAGGAGATTTAAGGGAAAAGAACATTGCAGGAGATACAAGTACAGAAGATACAAGTGCGGAAGATACAAGAGCAGAAGAAGAGGATATCAACCCATCCAACTTAAGCAAATTAGGCACAGATATTATGTTTAAAGGAACACTTGGAAGAAAATATACATTAAAAATGTTACATGGCACACATGCTAATCGAAATTATCATACATATGGAGCTAGAATAGAGGATAAAGGATTAATGATTGGAGATAGAAAGTTAGATATAAACGAAAATGATGATATAGTTATTGGTGATAAGAAATATAAAGGTACAACAGGTTTGTTTGAACTCATCTTTAAAAATAATCCTGGTAAATATACTAAAAAGGATTTACAATTGTTTAAAAATATACTAGAGTATACAAATGCACATAGAAAAAAATATTCCAAAGAAAAACCTATTCATAGAAACAGGTCAATAAAATACACAAACATTATATCTAGTCTTTTCCCCTCGAAATCAAATAAAGCTTCAATTAAAAGAAGAGCTTTATCTTCTGCTGAATTAAATGTTTTGCATAAAAAAAGAAAAACAACTGATCCTACTACATCTGGAAGGGGATTATTAAAAAATTTGTATAAAACCAATATAATATATTACAACGATATAAATAAGTTAGTTGATCGAATGAGGTTATTACATGAAGCTATGGAAGCCGGGCACACTGGTTTAGAAAACGAATGGGTAGCTTTGGTTGATGAACTGCGAAAACGAGAAATAATTGTTCAGTAGACGTATATATATATATATATATATATATATATATATATATATAGTAAGAACCTAAACGATAGCGATTCAGTTACATCATGAGTGTGGACAAGTTCGGACGGTATTCCGAGTTTGGAGTAAAATCTGGATATAGTGAAAAAAGAGCTGGGTTTCCATTAACACCTGATGGTAATTATAATTTTGAAGGAAAAGTAATTCAAAATGTTGGTGATCCGCTTTTGTCTTCTGATGCGGTTACGGTACAATACATGGATAAAAGAACCCCAACTGTACACGAAGATCATTGGGGGTTTTCCGGTAAAAGGTTAAGTAATATACAACATCCCGTTTATGATGGCGAAGCAGTAAATTTAGCTACTCTAAAATTGTTAACGATTTACCAAAGGAATGAAACTGACACAAGCTATGATGTAAAAAAATTAAAATTATCAAATGTAGGTGATTGTGAGCAGGATGGAGACGCTGTAAATAAGAAAATGTTTGATATTGTACACAAGAAATGGACTACGGAATATGAAAAACATTTGGAAAGGTTTGGTGCAGCTCTATTTCATTATATCCATCGGGCTTCAGGAAGAGCTGCAGCTTCAGATGTTGACAGCTACAATTATTTAGACTGGAAAAATATACACAATCCAGAGAAACCTAATCAACGAGATAAACTGTCTGAGCCTTCTAAAGTCAAGACATTAGGAAAGGATGATAAAGTGAATGTGATTAATGAACCAACAGAAAACAATGAAGATTACATAAGAGAAAAAAGAATTTAAAATACCCATGATAAGGGACAAAGCATCAGTCATATTCGAGAGATGATACAGAGAGGATGATGGAATCCAATATTACTGCGTGGAGTTTAATATCTCAAGAGCCGAGATTTCCCCAAGGAGTGTTGACAGATGGTTTTGTTCAACGGTTTGATAGATATATGGATTGGGAACAACTTTCCATACACTACCTCTTTACAATGACTATGTTAAGAATTTATTTTCACAGAGTTAACTGGATCCATATTTTACAAAGACAACAGTTTTCAGAAGACTTCCTCGTAGAGATGACATCAAATTTTAATAACTGTTGGGAAGTAATAAGTAAATATCAAAATCTCTCTGAGAATTACATTGACAATTTTAAAGATAAACTAGACTGGGATGTGTTATTCAATTACCAACGATTAAGCGGCAAGTTTCTAAGGGAACATGACAACTATTTAAAGTTTATTCATTTTACCGAAGACAACGATACCATCACCAGCGGAGAAACATCTGGAACATCTTCATTTACACCTTATTTCCATTTTTACTACTTTTATTTAATATGTATACATTTAATTAATAAATCCATTTCTATATAATAAATGGATTTTAAACAGTATATAATACAAGAAACCAAAACTGATATTACATTCATTGTGAAATATTTATAGAGTGCACCTACTGATTGTAGGTTTTGCTATAAATAGTCATGTCGAGGGTTAAACGCATCAGTCATAATCGAGAGAGATTACGGAGAGGAAGGGGAATAGCATCAACAGCATTTTCTCTATTGAGTAAACCGGTTGGAGCTATAGTTAACAAGGCGATTGATTTATTACCTGTGGAATTACATTTACCTGGAGGATATCAATATTGTGGTCCTGGAACCAAATTAAAGAAACGACTTGCTAGAGGAGATCCTGGAATAAATAAGCTCGATCAGGCTTGTAAACAGCACGATATAGCGTATTCCAAATTTGGTGATACTAAAAATAGATCAATAGCGGATAAAGCACTTGCTGAGAAAGCTTGGCAAAGAGTAAAATCTAGTGGCGCAGGTATTGGTGAAAAAGCAGCGTCTTTAGCAGTAACAGCAGCAATGAAAGCAAAAACTACGTTTGGAGGAGGAAAGAGAAGAAGGCGTGGGAAAAAACCCGCTAAGAAACAAGGAGGTAATATCAGAAGAAAACGTCGATCTACCAGTGGTAAAGCTAAAAAGAAACCAACAATATGGTCAATGATAAAAAAGGGAGGAGGATTATACCTAAGGCCGTATCGTGTGTATTAAATAAGAAAGAGAATTAATAATTAAAAACAAAGAATTGACCAATGAAGAACTGATTACATATGCTTCTTGTTTGAAAATCCCATTTTTTAGAGGAGTATTTATGAAAGATGAATTACCGGTTAAAATGTGGAAAAATGAGACTGGTATTGTAAATTTGGATAATAGTGAAGGATTAGGCACTCATTGGGTGTGTTACAAGAAACTTGGTAAAACCATTTATTATTTCGACAGTTTTGGAGACCTTCCACCACCGAAAGAACTTCAACAATACTTTCGTGCGGCAGAAAACGTTTTTTACAATCATACAAGAAAACAACCTGATGATACATCCATTTGCGGTCATTTATGTTTAGACTTTTTAGCTAAAAGTGTTAGTCAACTTTAAGATGTCTTCGTATACAGTGTCATTAACCGGTAACTCATGTACTTTGCGCAGTATTCTGTTTCCAGCGCTACGTTTGCAAAAAGGAAGACTATGGGAAGCCGCATTATTGGATTTAACAACATATAACTCTATTCCAAACGTTAGTGAAGGAATTAATAACAAAATACATTATTACAAGACAAAAGATGATAAAGGAAAGTATTCAGCTTTGGAAGAATTCAGTTTACCAACAGGAGCTTATGAAATTGATAATATAAATGAAGTTATACAAAAACATATGGGAAAAGAAAATATAACGATAAAAGGCAATAACAATACAATGAAAGCCGAAATTACGTCTAAGTATTATATTGATTTTAGTCAAGAACATTCAATTGGTAGTTTATTGGGGTTTTCTAAGGAAACAAAAGTTTTAGAACCTAATAAAACTCATTCTGGGAATAAAACTGTGACGATCATCAAAGTTAATAGCATAGACATTACATGTAACATTATACAAGGATCCTACAGAGATGGAGAAAATCGTCATATATTACACACATTCTACCCATCAGTTGCACCAGGTTTCAAGATAGTAGAAAAGCCTCAAAACCTTGTGTACCTACCGTTAAACACCAGTTTCATTTCAGACATCGTGCTGAACATAGTGGATCAAGACGGAAACCTTATTGACTTTAGAGGAGAAGCTATTACTGTAAGAATACATATAAAATCATCCGCTTAGACAATGGGGTTATCATTTAAAAAGAGAGAGCCATCCAGCAAAGAGGTCAGTAGCTCATCAGCTGTAGAAGGATTAACAAGTGACAACATTCGTTTTCTAGAAGAAATTGGATTAAAGGTCATTAACAATGGATATACTGGATATAGCGCAGGGTCCAACATTCGACGAGACCTTATGGGAAAAGGAATATCACACGCACAACCCTTACGCTTCGTCCAAATTAAACAATAACGATGAAATTAGGATTCCTATACAACAACAAGACATTTATACTCTTCCATGCGAAAGTTATTTATATATTGAAGGAAAAGTAACAAAAACTGATGGTACTGCTGGAACCACTGTTCCGTTCATAAATAATCCTATGGCATTTTTGTTTGACGAGATTAGATATGAAATTTCGGGAGTTACAGTCGATTCAACAAAAAAGGTTGGAATTTCCAGTACATTGAAAGGATTAGCGTCTTTAACACCAAATGAGAAGAATCTGTTAGCTGTTGCAGGATGGGTTGCACCAGACAAAAGTACATTCGCTCCTGACTCTTCGGGAAACTTTGATTTCTACGTACCTTTAAGATTACTCCTAGGATTTGCTGAAGACTACAGAAGAATAATAATAAATGTAAAACAAGAACTAGTTTTATTAAGATCATCAAACGATAATGATATTATTAAAGCAGCTGCTGGAACAACTGATGCCAATTTAGACTGGAAATTAACATTAGACAAGATTGTTTGGAGAGTACCACATGTGCGACTAAATGATGAACACAGGATTACATTATTAAGAAAGTTAAAATCAGATCGAGACATTGTAATGCCATTCAGAAGCTGGGAGTTTCATGAATACCCCGTTTTACCTACAACACAACGGCATACATGGACTGTAAAAACTTCTACTCATTTGGAAAAAGCGAGATATGTAATATTTGGATTACAAACGAAGAAGAAAAGTATAATAACTGAAAATGCTGGTGAATTTGACCATTGTAAATTAACAAACTGTAAAGTGTTCCTGAATTCACAATTCTTTCCCTACGACAACTTTAATATTTCTTTTGATAAAAAAAGATACAGTGTTTTATACGACATGTACGCTAGGTTCCAAAATTCATATTACGGCAAAACAAATACACCTCTACTATCTCCCGTACAGTTTGAATCGAAAGCTCCGATTGTTGTAATTGATTGTTCCAAACAAAATGAATCTGTAAAATCGTCTAGTGTTGATATAAAAATAGAAATGGAATTTCAAGAAAACGTACCTGCAAATACATCTGCGTATTGTTTAATTTTGCACGATAAAATTGTTACATACACACCGTTGACCGGTATTGTAAAGACAGTATTGTAAAACGTTGTACCACCACCGGCACCGCCACTGTCGCTAACCTATAAATAGCGGAGCAACAATGCAGGTCTTCAGTTGATCGTCTATCGTCGCATGGGTAACATCTTCTACAAAATGAGTTCTCCATCTGTTGTACAAGGTGATGCAGAGGTAGCACCGTTATTGGAACGTGATAATACTAGTGAAACAGAAATCATCAAGGAAATAACTGCATTTTTAAAGTTTGGTAAAAGAGATAGAGAGGAGGAAATTAATGCAGACCCATCAAAGGTAGTACCAAAGAGGAAGAAGAAAGTTGAAGAGAATATTCCTCCTCACATTTTAACTGAAGTTTTTCTGCGAATCTTTTACCCCATCTCAGCATGCATCAGTAAAAGTGTATCAGTTGGATTGATGAAATCATTGGATTATTCCCCTACAGTAATACTACACCATGGAACAAAAAAGGTTTTATTTTCGCAAAATGCTTGGGAGTCATTTTTGAAACATGTACATTTAATAGAATGTTATTTAACTAACAGTTTGTGTGGGAGGAAAACACATATTCGACTTTTGGATTGTGACAATGAAATCGATATTGTTAAACATCGTGGACAACTACAAGTGCGAATTAGAGACTTGACTCAACATGAAAATAAGATTCTACTGTCACGTGAAGAATTCTACGTTTTAAACTACGCAACAGAACCTATTACAAGGTACATGAGACAGTTGGTATTTGCAAGCGCTATTATTAAAGAATATTTGGTCGATACTTTGGAAAAACAACCTGATAGCACCATCGTGTACGGACCTGTGGATACATCTATTTTTAATAGAATACCTCATGAAGTTTGCATGTGGAGAAAGTTAAAGGATTTTGAACCACTTGTAGAAATCGCTACAGAAGCTACAGAAGAAACAACACAGGAAGAAGAAACGGAGAAACAAGAAGAAGAAGAAAACGAAACACAAGAAGAAGAAGAAGTTAAAAAAGACTAAAGTTTGACTTTGTAAAGAAGAACACACGTGGGGTAGGCCTATTGGGGACGGTGCCCACGTTAAATATACACCAACGCGCCTGCAACTGTACGGCCTGGTATTTAACCTACCGTGGTGTGGAAAACAGTTTAGTTGATCGCTAGGTGCCATGATGAGCGGAGGGGATGAAGAAGTGAGTGTAAAGCCTTGTGTAATAGAATTTCAAGCATTTCGAAATAATGATGATAGGTTTATTATCAAGGAATTAGTAATTTTAGACTTGCTTACATTTGTAGCCTACCCATTCACGTTTGAAGCTCCTTTTTCTTTTAACAAACTTAACACCAAAGCGAAAAGTACAAACAAATGGATAACAAACTACTTTCATCACATACATTGGTATGAAGGATTTATAAGCTACAGTAATCTGCACAGTATTATGTTTAACTTTTGCAAACAATATTCACATATATACACAAGAGGATTAGAAAAAAAGAACTGGATACAAAAGTACACGCACGGTGATGTTTTCGATATAACTATCAGTAAGGACTTTAACATTAATCTCGGTAATATTTGTGTCGCTGCAAAAGATCTTAAACACGGTCAAACAAACTGTGCATTGTACAACGCATATCGTTTGGCTGCTTATTTGAAACAAACGCAGGAATGTGGTGGGGGTAGCGGAGAACAGAAATGTGGTGGGGGTAGTGGGGCCTATAAATACGAGGAGGCAGCACCGCTCCAGCACGAGTATTATTCGAGACTCCGAAGAGGCAACACCACAACCACCACTGACGAAGATGACATCACAACAGTTTCTACAAACACTGGTTGATCAATTCAACACTCATTCAAAATCCGACCTTCTGCTAACTAAAAAGTGTTCAGAACTAAAAGAACAAAAACACTACATTATTCATAACATCAAGAAAGTGGAAACCACACATGGAGAAGCAATTCTAGTTTCATTGAGCGAAGGACCTTTCACTCCAGGAGATGAGCCGAAGTTTCAAGTATTTCTTCCAAAACGATTTGTTCAACTGCTACAAAATGAAGATTTGCGAGATATTCAACCGGGGACGTTGTATTTGGTATCACACGGTGTAAGCGGCAACAACTCGACGGAACTCACTCTGCACATCACGCATCCTTGTACATAATGTCTTTGTTTGTATTTTTCTGTTTGTATTTCTAGGCATCAATGTTAGACTTAAGCTTATTGTATTGTAAGATGTTTGTTTAATAAAGAAAATATAACAAAAAATAAAAAAAAATAAAAAAAGCAACACAGCAGTATATTATTTTATATACTGCTGTGTTGCTTTTTTTTTAAAATTCAAATGGATGACCTTGAACTTTCATTCAGGGTTAACTTATGAAGAGGTATAAAAGAGAGGGAGCAGTGAAGTTAGTCTCAGTCTTGTCTAACACACGCTGCAGCTAACATGTCGGTGTCACCTATGAAAAATTTATTTTTCGATAACAATTTGAAGACATGTTGTTGCGAGTTACAATGTTTTAAAATACCAGGCGATCAAGTTGACGGGAAAGCTTGTCGTAAGTGCAAGTGTTTCAGCTATTGCATATGTAGATGTAAAACGTATCAAATGAACCGACAAGATAAACTACAAGAATTACGCCGAAGGATTGCATTACTGTGGCGGCGAATGTAGTAGCAACCAGCTGCCACCTGCCGCCTGCCATCTGCTGTCCGCCATCTTCTCCGCCCCACCACACTTTTACCCCCACCATTTTGTTTGATACCAGAACGCTAGCTAGCGAATAGTCAGTACACCTCCGGCTCTCGACTGGTGAACATCGAGTGCTCTTCACAAACGTAAAACATTGTATTAAAATGTCCATTAAAATTAGGTGTATTCATTATGACTCTATTCATCTGGCGACTTTCCAAGACCTCGAGGTTTTTAATGAAGAGTTAAGACTTCTCATTGCGTCCGGTTACGATTTATCTTTGAAACTTTACGCATCAAAAAACAACATGGACTCTGCGCAGGGATCGAAGTATCTACCGTCTTTCTTCAGAAAACAAAGTGATGGCCGCAACTCGTCCGGATCAACAACATCGATGACAACCAACAACGGGGAACTATTGTAAACATGAATTATTGTAAATAAAGTAATATTTGTAATATGAATTATTGTAAATAAAATAAAGTAATATTTGTAATTGTTCTACCTCGCACTCGTATCATTCGATTGCTTCATTCGATAATTTTCATTCGATATTTTATCGAATTAAAACTATCGAATCACAATCGGATTTTACGCGTGCGAGGTAGTACTTTTTTAAAATTACCTCCCCGTAACCTTGAACTTTGAACTTTAACTCATTTCGTCACAAAACCGCCTACGTCACTGGCTCAGCCTCAGATAACGTATTTTATCACTCAGCGCTTCCGGTCACGTGACCGGAAGCCATAAATCAAGTGAGCCAGCACCCGCAAACCCCCACTACTTTTGTGTGATATTATCCCAGTTCCAGTTTATACGAAGGAATATCTACATTTAGGATAACCCTAATGGCTTTTAATAGCAAATAGTGATCGTGTTGGCAACACTGATAACAGTATTTTCAGTCCATAGTTTTGTGTAGAGTGAATGTTGTCGTGACGTGAGGAGTGCTAAGCTGTGCAGTTTTGTGAAAATAATAAGACTGGGCCTTGAGAGCCAAAATGGATACAGATTATTAAACTTGTATTTAGCATGTGATACATTGATCGTCAATCCTTAAACAACTTTATAAAATATGGAGATAATATTTCCATGGTTTCTATGATGATGCTTAACGTGTGAGTCATACAAACCTTATGCAGTACAAGAACGACCCCCGCTGAAATTGTATATACTGTTACCATAAGAAAACAACTATTATTACGATTAACCCAGGTACTTTGAAGGTGATGGCACTGGGTCCCAAGGATGAACTCTAATAAAAATGCTTGATGACATAAGTGCACGTGAAAGTCTGTTATAACAAATATAGATATATCTTATACAGAGAAATTCAATTAAACTATATAAATTCCTGATGGACTGTTCTAGTTTTCTGAAATATTTCTCTTTTTTAGCGAATTTCCCCTATAGGGAAGAAGCTATTACCGTAGGTGGCATGGTAAGACTTAAGCCCGAGACCATGATAACTTTTCGTTTTGAGGTCCCCAGATGCCAAAAACACCATTCGTTCAAATTAATATATATGTATATATATATATATATATATATATATATATATATATGTGTGTGTGTGTGTGTGTGTGTGTGTGTGTGTGTGTGTGTGTGTGTGTGTGTGTGTGTCCGTTACCGCGATAACTTTTGAAAGATACACCCGATTTTGATGAAATTTGGCACAAATGTGGAGAGTAGCATTTATGACTAAGTTCGAAAACCAGATCGATCGCACTATGGGAAGGGGGTTTTATGGGGGTTTACAATTTTCCAAAAATCGGTTTTTTGCTAATTTGACCCTAAAATGTTAAAACCACTCAATTTTGGTTATATCCATTTTATAGAGCTTAAAAAAACAAATAATTTAGTATTTTGAATCAATCATTACCCTAGGTTAAGTGGTTCTGGAGAAAATCCAAAATAAACGGTATCAGGAAACTGACACATACTTTCTCCCTTTTAGCCAAACTTTAATGACAAAAATATTTGTTATTTACTAAATATAGAATATGAAGTATAGATAAATGTACAGAAAATTGTCTAAAATAGTTGTTTTCAGAAATATCCACCCAAATCCCTTTTTGGGAGGCACTATAGAGTCCGTTGCTACACACAGTGGTTTTGAGAGGGGAAATGCCCCCTTGCCCCCCCATGGTTAAATAGCAACACATTTTGAACATCATCTGTTGGTCCATGCTAACTTGACCTGCATATCAAATTTTAATGAAATTGATCAGTAAATAAGAGAGAAATAGTTATTTTTGTATTCCCCATAAGAATAACATTGGACAACGTACTGTGTTTACCGCTAAATGAAAATTTCAATTTTCTCCGCAACTAGCAATCGTAGAATAGTAATTTAAAATACTAATTTATTTAGTTTTTTGAGCTCTTTTTAATGGTGAATAGTAATATTTTTTAACATTTATGATTTTTTATGAAAAATCCAAAAAACTGAATTTTTGATTTTTTAAGTCCTGTAATTTCTGAACCCGCATTTTTGCAGAAATGCGGGTAGTGTCATTTTGTTGGAAACCTAAAGTTCTACAAACCACGAAAGTTTAATCAAAATCGTTAGAGCCGTTTTTGAGAAATTTGGATTTTTCATGTTTTTTGGCGGTTTTTGGGGGATAATTACCCTTAAAAATCAAAAATTCAAAAAAATGAAAAAAACGCCTGGAGATATCGTGGATTAGTACCTACATACCAAATTTCATAAAAATCGGCCCATAGGTTAGGGCTCTAGCTCTGTACACATCCACACAGACACACACACACACACACACACACACACACACACACACACACACACACACGGACACACACACACACACACACACAGACAGACATCACGTAAAAACCACTTTTTTGGGTTCAGGGAGCACCAAAACGAATATTTCCACTAACAACTCAAATTCGAAAATTTGTACGAAAACAATACTTTCTCCATATACTATGTATAGGGGGAGAAAGTAAAAACGTGTCCCATGTTAATCTTATGGGAAAAAGGTTTTTAGATTTTTCTCAGATAGTTTTACTAAAAACTTCACATTTCTGTTTATTAATGTGTTTAGCTCAACAAAACAAACATTTTGGTGTTTTAATCGTTGTTCTACGTCCAACCATTGCAGAGATATTCAAAGTGCTAAACACAGTACGTTGTCCAATGTTATCCTTATGGAGAATAAATAAAATTCTATATCTCGATTATTTATGTTGATGAAAATTGGTATGTGGCTTAAACTGGTTGTGGTATATTGATATTAGCACAAAAAACAAGTTTTTTGTTGATAGTCCCCGTAGCAGCAAACCTGCATACTCGGCCCCCATGTTATTCATATGGAGAATAAGTAAACTTCTATATCTCCCTTAATTATGAACCTACATTAAGAGAACTTGGTATGTAGCTTCACCTGGTTCAGTTGTATTGATAATTTCAAAAAAACACATTACTTATCTTCCTCGTTGCAGCAAACCTGCGTCCTCAACCCTAATGTTATTCTTATGGAGAATAAATAAAATGCTATACATCACTTATTTATGGATGTATTTTTGTGAAACTTGGTAAATAGCTCTATGTAGTAGTGAGTCACATATATAAGCATTGGAAATTCGCTGAGTACGCAGGTTTGCTGCGACGGGGGTATTAAGTAGTGTGTATTAATAAATGGCTAATTTGTTTAGTTATACCGCAGGTAATCGGTCAATTAACTATAATTTAATACTATACGTTTTGTAACTGTACATTTCTTTTTGTATAACGCTTCCTATTTCTACTTCTCTGGGTTCACTAGTAATTGTTTCGGTCACCTGTCACATTCGTCCGCACCTCCCTAAACCACTTAACCGTACGTGCTAATAAGGGTCGCTGTTGGTTACTCCCAACTGATCCGATTCTACTGAAACTAGTTCCCAGGGTAGGATCCTGAATTGATTGGCTACATACTAGTGTTTAATTAAAAGTTTTAGTTATTTTAGAACATTTTTATGAGATAATTATACTTATAATAAAATAGCTGTAATTTTATTATTTAAAAATACAGGCAAACATTCTTAACCCTAACCACGGTTTTATTTCTCTAAATATTATGTTCTGCCGTCACTTATAACGATTTCTTATACTGATAACATGGTTTAATGTCTTAGATGTCTTGGATCACTATGCGGTGAAAAGTCACTCCATCTTTTGTATTTTAACCATGGGACCCTAGAGAAAATTTATCAGCTAAAATATTTCTTCTTGTTTCTCTTGTTTTTTCTTGTTTGCATAAAAACCTATTATTTTGTGTTCCTTGTTGCAGCAATCCTGCGTACTCATCCCTAATATCACGACTCATTTATGGCCCTTATTTCCCTGATCTGATATTACGGTTAAAGAAAAATTAAACGTAGATCAATTACAGATCGTGCATCGCAAACCAGTTTAGTAACCCTGCTAACCAAACAAAATTTAAACGCAAACCAGTATACTCGATATTCGATTCTGTTACCCTTAGTACATAATTATTAAATTTACTTTATTACACTGTATTTTATATTTTAGCACTCATCACAAAGCCTGTGTCACTCGAACTGTACACTAAGCTTACAAAGGTCATACAGCCTGTGTCAGATGGTGTTTTTATAAAGTGATATAAAACTAATAGTGGATAAATTTTGGTACGGTAAGCAAAATGTTTTAACTTTATAAGTTTGTAATAAATCTAGGGGGAAAATAAATCTATACATTTTCAGTTAAACACTACTACTGTTCAAAATGTAGAGAACCAGTTCAGGATCCTATCCTAGCCGGGAACTATAGGAGTGGATCGGATCAGTCATCAGTAACCGGTCGAAGAGATAGTTAATTCAAAATAATCGGGAGAGGTGAAATTGCGTCTATTGCCACGTGTAATATAACGCGTCAAACTACTTCGTCGGGAACACATATTGAGATCAGTCAGATGAGAACTTCAATAGACATTCTGTTATTGATGGTCTTTATGTGTCCTATGCCAAGTAACATATTACATGACTACTGGACTAGCGTACTTAGAGATTCTTGATTTTTTATTCTTCGTTCTTAACGAGGAGCCGGAGGGGGCGGCCCACCTCAGGGCCCGCGCGGCATAGGCCCCCTAATTTGGAAACATATTCTAAAGTTCGAGCGAGTATTTCCCGCCGATACTATGCCAAGTAACGGCATCCGGAGGATGCGGAGGATCGCTAACGATTGCGAACTTCCAAACCAGTAACAGCGGCAAAAGACGACTGCACCGTGAACAATCGTAAATCGTTGTGTAAATTGCGACCGGCCTGTGTAATATAGGCCAAAAATTACGATTTAATCATGCAGTATTGATTATAAGCAATGACTGGCGCAATGAAACTGGACCGTATTTTATCTGCCGAAAACGACGGCCATACCATGTGTGTTTTATTTCTGCCGAGCCCATAGATGACCGTGGATCGATACCAATTCTGATGAGGGTTATTTACCAATATTATATACCAATTCGGACCCATTAGTACAAATTAATTGAACTTGTATTCTATTGTATAACCTTCTCGAACATGGTAAGAAGCCTGTTTATGGATCAAGGACCAATCGCTCGTTTATTGAAAAGGGGACCAGGTTTGATTTGTTTGCAATTAATACCAATACAATGTAACTGTAATGTTACATTTATCAACCTTTATTCCACTTGTAAAAAACACTGACCTTCCTCCCTAACCAAAATTAAATTCCCAAAAACCAATCAGCTTTGCTTTAACATAAACTATTTTTTACCAATTGCAAAATGAGTTCAAGTATAATTTGAAATAGTAAATAATAATCGAAACTCGAGAATAATTGGCAATACTAGACTCGATCGAATAATCACTTCTTGCAACCCAATATTGAAACATTGTTGTATCTGCGCGCCAAGATAATTAGCAACCACCGCCGAAAACCGTCGTGGCTTTTTCATGTGCCCTTAACCATGCTTCCGCCCCTACATCATAGTAAATCAATGTATTATTAAGTTTTCCAATGAAATATCATAAATATAATAAAGATAATTGCACCTGTTAATTATTTGTGTACATAAATAAATTTTGATAAATGTTAGCATGTAATTTACGTATATATTAGGCCCCCTCATCAATTGTCGCCCCAGGCCCCCAAATACAGTACGCCACTGGGACCGTGGACATGACTTGGGGAGTAGTATACCTAGGAAAAAATGTCAAACAATGTTTTAACCGGATAATGTTTAAAATAAGTTCATATATAAATTAAATTAAATTCACCAAGCGTATTGTTTTCTGTTTAAGCCTGCGCAAGCCTACTCATTAAACCTAAACAAAATGTGTTGTAACTTGTAGGGATTTCAAACTCCTTGACTACAAAAATAATAAATAAATGCGATGGGACAAATATTTATACAGTACAGAAGCGAGTTTTACCAAAACAGGGAGGGTCGTCGGCGTTAGGATCCGCTACATTTCTTCGCAGATTTACAAACTAACTTAGTTTTCTTTTTCAAATCAAAGACCATGTGGTCAACTATAAACATTTAAAGTGTTAGTTTTGTTAAAATATTTAGTATATTATTGATATTAGAAAACAGGATAGCTAAGGGTTAAGGGTTAATCGACAATAGAAACTCTTTATTAAATTTCCAAAGTTCTAAGTAAAAATTAACAAAATGCAACGTTGTATAAAGTAGTTTAAAGGCATGCAAAATGTAAATAGTCATTTAGGAGATCGAGCATACAAATTCAAAAAGCTTTAGTTTTTTTTACCGTACAATATCGGGGGTTAATATTTCTTCGAAAATCTTAATTGTATGTACATTTTTACTTTCTCCCCCTATACATAGTATATGGAGAAAGTATTGTTTTCGTCAACATTTCCGAATTTGAGTTGTTAGTGGAAATATTCGTTTTGGCACTCCCTGAACCCAAAAAAGTGGTTTTTACGTGATGTCTGTCTGTGTGTGTGTGTGTGTGTGTGTGTCCGTGTGTGTGTGTGTGTGTGTGTGTGTGTGTGTGTGTGTGTGTGTGTGTGTGTGTGTGTGTGTGTGTGTGTGTGTGTGTGTGTGTGTGTGTGTGTGTGTGTGTGTGTGTGTGTGTGTGTGTGTGTGTCTGTGTGGATGTGTACAGAGCTAGAGCCCTAACCAATGGGCCGTTTTGTTATGAAATTTGGTATGTAGGTACTAATCCACGATATCTCCAGGCGTTTTTTTCATTTTTTTGAATTTTTGATTTTTAAGGGTAATTATCCCCCCAAAACCACCAAAAAACATGAAAAATCCAAATTTCTCAAAAACGGCTCCAACGATTTTGATTAAACTTAGTCGTTTGAAGAACTTTAGTCCTCCAACAAAATGACATCACCCGCATTTCTGTAAAAATTCGGGTTCAGAAATTACAGGACTTAAAACATCAAAAATTCAGTTTTTTGGATTTTTCATAAAAAGACATAAACATAAAAAAATATTACTATTCACCACTAAAAAGAGCTCAAAAACTAAATAATTTAGTATTTTGAATTACTATTCTACGATTGCTGGTTTCGGAGAAAATTGAAATTTTCATTTAGCGGTAAACGCAGTACGTTGTCTAATGTTATTCTTATGGGGAATACAAAAATTATTATTTTTCTCTTATTTACTGATAAATTTCATTAAAAATTGATATGATTGTCAATCAGAGTCATCAGAGTAAATTCGAAATATGTTGTCCCTTAATAACTCTGGGGGGGGATAGGGGGCATTTCCCCTCTTAAACCACGAGTGTAGCAATGGATTCTGTAGTGCCTGGGTGGATTTAAAAAAAAAAAACTTGTTTACAAGATTTTCTGTACATTCGACCGTGCTTTGTATTCTATATTTAGTAAATAAAAAGTAATTTATTCATTAAAATTGGGCTAAAAGGGAGAAAGTATGTGTCAGTTTCCTTATACCGTTTATTAGACTAATGTTAAAGGCAAGATTGTTAGACTCGACTCGTTTGGAGTTTTGTCGTGATTGTTTGCGGATAAACTGTTGTCAATGTGACGGAAGGTGACGGCAATATTTAAATGAAGGCAATGTTGCTGTATATTTGAAATAGGTACACAAAACTCTATAAAATATCACATACTTGTACGGTAATTGGTAGAGGTTTAGCTTAGTAATACACAAGTTCATATATAAATTAAATTAAATTTATCCAAGCGTATTGTTTTCTGTTTAATACCAAGGTTCTAAAACTACGAGGACTAGAATTGGGAGGGTTTTATTTGAAACTCTAAATAACATTTATTAATCCTTGTCTGTCTGTAACCGTGTATGTTCTGTTTTAACTTAACAACTTCTGAACCAATAATATACATTTTGAAAATGCAAAACTGTATTTTTAAAATGCATTGCTTCCAAAATACCAACTTTTCGGCTTATGGTCGGATTTGTTTGTAACTTGGATATATTGCCGTAGACTAGTATGTGTCTAAATACTGACAACATATTTTTACACAATGTATTATACACATACTATAAACAGTTGATGACGTGAATGTCTTAGAGGTTGTGGATTAACCTTTGATCTATTCATCAGTTTGTACTTCATTAGTATGAGGACGACTTCAAGATTTCCCGGATGACTAATGTTTCTCCACCAACAAAGGTGGAGACCTTTTAACTAACACTGTCTGACCTTTATTAAGAATATTAAAATTTATTGATAAACGATTCCTCTAAATTACTGTATTAAAATATGTAATAACACACTGTCTGCTGTGTCTTCCTATTTCAGACTTTCCGTTTTTACTGTTTAAATCAATTATCTCTCAACAATATCCTGTTAAATTTATTTAAAACCCTTCCCGTGAAACTCAAATAATTAAAAAATAACACGTTTTGAAATCTATAATTATTACCGTATATTATTTACAAAACTTTAATTAATGTTGTCTAAACGTGAATACAAATGTTAACCTGAACAATATTAATAAGTAGCATTCATTAACAAAATGTGGCTGGGTCCATTTTCAAACATGATGTTTTGGATAAATACAAGCCTCCTATTTTAACGAGCAGTCAAACCACTACGCTTGTAATACCAGTGTTATGTCTTAGTAATCATTTTGTTATTTAGGTTCAAATTTGTCCTTATCGTTTAAGAAATTATAGTGGTTTCTCGTCATCGCTGCTGAAAGGAAAACCATTGTTAATATTTTCATCGATGAGGAAAATGTCCGAACTAATAGGCGTCTGTTATAGTGGTTACCAACCAACAGCTGACAAGCAAGCAACTTTCTTCGGCTATTGTGATGTGTTTTTCTCTCCTTAAGTCGGGTATAGCTGCTGTAAGTAACACAAACTACTGAATCAGAAAGTGATTTTAGCTTGTTTGTTTTGCTTGGCCTCATTTTCGATGGTTATTCTTTCCATAAATTATGAAATATTTTTACACAATCTAATGTTTTATCACAAATTTCTACATTACATTATTATATAAATACATTAATCAAATATATTTTAGATGTTTTTTAAGAGAAATAATTTATTTTATAATTGTTATTAAGTGTGTTTACTCTTATTAATTTTATTCCTTAATTTATTTCTTTAAATCTTTCTTTCTCTAAAGTAGCCAAAAGTTAGGAGAATAATCTAAAGTAATAACCAAATTGATTGAACTCTTCTGATAACGTTACTAAGCACAAATTTCACATTCTTAAATAAATGTGTTGCAATCAAGAACCTAAATCTTAACTACCATCAAAAGTATATTCATAAATTAATGTCGCTTGGTAAGGTAGCTTTGATAATTTGCTGACAAAGTTAGCAAAAATATTAATGGGACAACCACTATATAAATTATGTTCAATGATTTAAGGATATTGAAAATAAAATTAATCTTCTAGAGCTCAGCATGTTTATAATGAGCCTCACACGGAGCGCCACGGCGTGTGTTGACAGAGCGTGCAGGAATGTCCACACTGCGGGGTATTATAAACATGTAACGCTGTAAAATACTACAGCACACGTGCCCTATTTATACTACTTTTAACGTTATTTTCATATTTATTTTAAGCACAGTTCACATCACATCGATATACGATAAATCCACCACAAATGTTTGAATGTTTGCGCGGAAGTGTGGTTATCCTTATGTTTAAATATTTTCTTTCGTAAAAATATGTTTTTAGTTTATCTTTAATTACTAACCCAATGGCCTTTTTTACCTTTTAATTTACCATTTTAGTTATATTTATGTTTATATCGCAGTTACTCCAAAAAATTTGCGGAGATTCTAGACTTTTATAAGAATTCTGCCCTGTTGGAAATTGAGGTTAAAGCACAAACTGCGGCAATCTTTTTTACAGATTGTTTTAACAGGCGCTAAATTTCAGATTTTCAGATTCAAAAGTCTCCTTACATAATTTACCACATCTAACGCACATACATTTTATTAATACTTGTATAAGATAATAGTTTTTATTGCATATGCTGCTTTCAACCACACAAAATATTCAATTCTGTCACTATCACCTATAGGTAAGAAACCCTATTAATTAACACTGACGCAATTTAAATATTTAATAATAAATTAAATCTTAAAATAAGTTGAACCCTAAATTGAGAGAAAGCGTACAATTTCCATTAGGTTTTACGGTGCTATTTTATTTTTGGCCAGAAGATAGTTATTTTCGTTATATCAAATTTATTTTTAGTTTATTGTCTTACCAGTATCTTCAAAATTATGTATCTCACAAACAAACATGCCATTTACAATTTTTTATTAATCCACTGGAACCCCCTAGCACTAAAAGTAAAAACGTTAAACTGGCCCTCGTTGCTATAGCCCCTCCTACCCAAGTACATAACCAAAAACATACTTGTACTTCAAATACAAATCTTATTTAGGGAAATTTAAGAAGGTTGATAGTTACTCTACCACCAACCTCTATTTGTATCCTTTATGTGAACTTTTTACCTGGCATTTTTAACTCATAATATTCAATTTTGTACAATTTTGGCAATGCGAATAGATAATAATGTAATATGCCATTGTGATATGCGACAATATCATTCTTTCTAAGTTAAAGATATACTATCCCTACAGGATTAATACAAAATCTACAGAAAACTTTCAATATAAACTCATAATCCATCAAACTTTTTTCTCTTTGTCTTTTCACGTTCCTTCCGATGTTTGCCAAGGTCAGGAGTCTCTTGTAACATTATCGTGTCAACAATCATTTATTGGTGCTCGGCTCGAGTGGCTGAAGTGGCTGAAGTGGCTGCGGTTCCTGTGTGCGTGTGCGTGTGTGCAGGTTGCGCAGGCGCCTGGTGACGTTTCGCAGCGTCGCGACGCTCAGTCGCTCCACGGGTCCTGACTGTGAGTGCATCACCCGTATAGATCCCAGTAAACACCGCAACTATAACATAATTTGTAAGTTGAAATTTTGATTAAACATTTTATAAAAAGAACTTTAAATGCACATAGACAGTAATATCCCTGCTGGAAGTTATAGCTGAAGCTTAGGAATCAGTTGGCAAATAATAGCATTCACATTTATTTTATTTTAATTTTTAACTAGAAAAATAATTATTTACTATTGTATTGATTTGTATATTTTCAAGTTGTTATAAACAATTAATCAAAAATAGAACATTATTTTAGAGCCCTAAAATAATAAAAAAACTAATAACTTAGTTAGGTATTCCACCGTTCCAACATAAAAAATAATAGTTTTTATTTTGACCACGAATGTAATATAATATCTAGTTTCCCTTAGCTATTCTAAGTCGAGAATATACACCAAGATACATAAATCTCAAGAGAAAGTTTATAAAAACCGCCACAGCAAGCAAAATTGATTAGAAAGTTTAAGTACACTACCACTTAAAAGGGAGATACAATAAATTTTCCTGCAAAAATATGGTTTTACAATGCCAACGTATCATTTGTTCATCTCCAAATGACATAAACAAGTGAAGTGAGATCTTATAATGTACTTATTTTTATATTCAGCTTAAAAAGAAACAAGTGTTTCATTCTCTTAGATACGTTCCTTTCGGCCACTAAAAGTAAAAATATTATATTCATAATGTTGAAAATGCATTAATTTAGTTAGAATTTAACAAACTTTCTAATTTTGTAATTTGTTTTAATAGATGTTCCGATACGCTCAGTTAACACAGGCCCAAATTTAATTTGTATTGGAGATTTCAGCAAGTGCTGATCTAGTTTATAAAATTAAAAAATGTGTTTACATATTATCTTCTATATCAATTATTTTGGGAGGAATACTTAAAATACCCCCGTAGCAGCAAACCTGCATCCTCAGCGAATTTCCAATTCATATTAATTTAGCTTAAAACCACATAAAGCCACATACCAAGTTTTATCAATGTACATTCATAAATAAACGATTTATGACATTTTAATTATTCTCCATAAGAATAACATGGCGGCTGAGTATGCAGGTTTGCTGAAATAAGGCACACTAAAAATGGGTTTTTATACAAATATCAATATAACTCAACTAGGTAAAGCCACATACCAAGTTCTAATAATTTATGTTCATCATTAAAGAACACGTTACTTATTCTCCATAAGAATAACATGGGGCTGAGTATGCAGGTTTGCTGCTACGGGAACTATCGGCCAAAAAAGGGGTTTTTGTGCAAATATCAATATACCACAATGAAATGAAGCAATATACCAAGTTGCGTCAGGATAAGTTTATAAATAAGCGAGATATACAATTTTTCTTATCCTCCATAAGGATAACATTGGACGATGTACTGTGTTTAGCACTTTCAATATCTCAGTAACCAATTAACGTAGAGCAATGATTAAAACACAAAATTGTCCGTATTTTTAAGCTAATTCCAATAGAAAAAATAAAATTGTACTTTTTCAAAAGTTATATGTAAAAAACTCAAAAAACCCATTTTTGGAGTACAAACCCCCCCAAAATACCCCTTCGGATAGGTCGATCTGTCTGGTTTTCAATCTTAAAGTCATAAATGCTGCTTTACACGTTTGTACCACATTTCATCAAAATCGGACCTTTTTTACGAGAGTTATCGCACCCACGGACTCATATATATATATATATATATATATACAGTTTTGAACGAATGGTGTTTTTGGGGTCTGGGGACCTCAAAACGAAAAGTTATCATGGTCCCGGGCCTAAGTCTTACCATGCCGACTACGGTAATAGCTTCTTCCCTATAGGGAAAATTCGCTAAAACTGTTTTCTGATAATTTCTTATCAATGCCTATTATTTAAAGCTAATCGGTTGATATTGTTCAAGCCAAGCGGTTGATAGTGTTCAAGTCGTGGTTTTCCAAAAGAGTTACTTCTTTGTAAATGTGCTTTAAATGGCTTTGTTGTGGTTTTTATCTGGTTTATATAATACTAGCTGTTACCCGGCAGACGTTGTCATGCCTTTGACTACTAACATTGACTGAAGCAGACATTAACTTTGACATACTGAAGGAGACATCCCATCCATATGGTCCAGCTGTCCCCCTTTAAGTGTATGCTAGAATTTAAAATTGAAGTAGTTTGATTAGGTCACCGACAGATTGTGCTGCTGTCAACTATTTATTTGAGTTATTTACGTTAACTTTTAAAATATTTCAACCCCAGAAAGCAAGTTATAATCAACTTGTTTGCTTCCTCACACACCAACTGTTGTATTATCCCCTCCTTGAGAGGATAAGTAATAGTTGACAGCAGTATACTCTGTTGGTGATTGGTGTAAACTACGACCTCTTCAATCCTGGCATACACAAAACTAGGGACACATTTTACAATGGCAATGAGAAGTCTACTTCAGTATTTATAGTCAATGCTATTAACTAAAACCAATATCACCAAGATAAACTGTCCATGTAAGCTTTTATGTAACAGCAATAACTTTCCATAAGGTTTATATAGGAACCCTTTTGGGCCTCTTGGGAGGAACCCAATTGAGTTAGGACGAAATGGATGGCTTAAAAACTTTCTTCGTGAAATTTTACATACATATACCAAGTTTCGTATGGCAAACGGTCCAACGATGTCCGAGTCCATAAACTTGAAATATATATACAAACAAACAAACCAACATCATTTTTTATAAATATAGATTTATGAACAATGGTTTTAGAACTTGAATCAAATGATTGGGTTGAATGTATTGTTAACATTGAACGATTTTCAGCCAGAGTAGTATTAGTTGTATTGTTGCAATAAAAAGCTGCATAATAGACAATATTCTTGACATTGTGTGATCAAGTTAATAATAATATTGATTGTATAAAATATATCTTATAACCATTTTAAATAGCCCCGTATTATTTCATTTTATGGTTATAATTAAGTTAATAAATATAAAAATACAGTCTTTATCATTAAAAATCTTACAAATTATCAAGTTAAGTGACCTAAATACTTTTAAACTTAGGTTTGAGTAATTAATTTTGAAAATATATTCCATAGTACTTAATAATAATAACAACTAACTTATGAAAAAGTTTATTAATTTAGATATAACTACTCAAAATTCATTTTTATCGGTTAGTGCACAATTGTGTGGTGCAACATAGTTACCATACACCAAACTTAAGACCTCAGATCTGAAAATACACAAAATAGTTAATTATAGTGGAAGGAAGGACGAGTAAATATCGAATTCAAACAGAGTAAACAGTTTATGGGACCGCGTAAACAACTATCTACAAACTGTTCGTTTATTGTTAATGTTCTTCCGATTGGAAAAACAAACTCTTTGTCAGTTAAACGCGTTATATTGAGATAGTTTTCAAGATATTTTCAGTGGGAATGAGCTCGATTTGACAGGTTTAAACATATTTATCAAAATGTGAATGATTATCGCATATAATATTATATTAAATGTAATCTTCTCAATCGTTCTCTGGAAAACGTCTAATTGGATACGTACAACTTCTATACCACACCTGAATTAGCGTATAAATCATAACAATGTTTTAATCTTACGCCCCAAAAGTGTGATCATGAATTAGGTGCCTAAACACACTTTGAAGCTCCAGGAATCACTCCTACTGATATCATCGAGAAACCAGTTAATGATAAACCACTAGTCTTATCCTTGAAGTATCTGGAAATTAGAACACAGTTTGGAATTTTGACATAAATTCAAACTGGTAACAAAATATTTAGTTTACAAGTTAGGACAATAACTGAAATAGTTACTATGAGTTACTTTGGTAATAGTGTCTAATGTATAATGCCAATTTTAAATAAACGGTATCAGGAAACTGACACATACTTTCTCCCTTTTAGCCAAACTTTAATGACAAAAATATTTGTTATTTACTAAATATAGAATATGAAGTATAGATAAATGTACAGAAAATTGTCTAAAATAGTTGTTTTCAGAAATATCCACCCAAATCCATTTTTGGGAGGCACTATAGAGTCTGTTGCTACACACAGTGGTTTTGATAGGGGAAATGCCCCCAGGGTTAAATAGCAACATATTTCGAACATCCTCTGTTGGTCAATGCTAACTTGACTTGCATGTCAAATTTTAATGAAATTGATCAGTAAATAAGAGAGAAATAATAATTTTTGTATTCCCCATAAGAACAACATTGGACAACGTACTGCGTTTACAGCTAAATGAAAATTTCAATTTTCTCCGCAACTAGCAATCGTAGAATAGTAATTTAAAATACTAATTTATTTAGTTTTTTGAGTTTTTTTTTAATGGTGAATAGTATTTTTTTTTAACATTTATGATTTTTATGAAAAATCCAAAAAACTGAATTTTTGATGTTTTAAGTCCTGTAATTTATGGACCCGAATTTTTCCAGAAATGCGGGTGGTGTCATTTTGTTGGAAACCTAAAGTTCTATAAACCACTAAAGTTTAATCAAAATCGTTAGAGCCGTTTTTGAGAAATTTGGATTTTACAGGTTGTTTGGCGATTTTTGGGGGATAATTACCCTTAAAAATCAAAAATTCAAAAAATGAAAAAAAAGCCTGGAGATATTAGTAACTACATACAAAATTCATACAAATCGGTCCATAGGTTAGGGCTCTAGCTCTGTACACATCCACACACACACACACACACACACACACACACACACACACACACACACACACACACACACACACACACACACACACACACACACACACACACACACACACACGGACACACACACAGACAGACATCACGTAAAAACCACTTTTTTGGGTTCAGGGAGCCCCAAAACGAATATTTCCACTAACAACTCAAATTCGAAAATTTGTACGAAAACAATACTTTCTCCATATACTATGTATAGGGGGAGAAAGTAAAAATCTGTCTTGGAAGTCTTTGCAGGATTATTTTGTTGTTTTCATCAAAATTTCTTTACATCGGCTTGTTTTGATTTTATGGGATGAAATAGTTAATTCAGACTGTAAAACTAAACGCCTGAGGTAAAGCTTCGAGTCTCAGCAATACATCGGCGTGGCGGTTCAAGTCTGTTTTAGAAATCTTTTGTTCTCGTGTTTTAAGTTAAAATTTACAGGTCATATTTTGCATATTTTTCATATTTTACTGTTCATATATACAGTCAATTTTGTATTTAATTTTAAGAAATCTTTATTCCTAAACTTCCTACACACATTCTAATTAACATTTAATTCCCAAAACTAAGCTAAACAAACTGTTGAAATATCAGTATGAGCTATTTTATATCTACGTTTTTAAAAATGCAAACATTTTGTAATTTTAGAAAAGATTACTCATGTTGTGGTACAGGATGGAAGAAATACACATTTGTATACCGTCTAAAACGTACTTCTTATCTAAGGTTAAATCCTTCGTAATAATCCCGTATTAAATTAGCGCACATTCTTGAATTGAATTGAAATCAGTATAAAGTAAAAGTTCGTTTCAAGGATATCATTACAAACTGGCAAGAGACTGAAGGTGTCTCTCGGCGATTGTCGTGTGGGGAATCGTTCTCAGGCTCAGCCAACCGTTTTGAGGGATCTACACAATCTGCGCCCTCGGGCCAATACCGCTTACATCTCTGATTGGTTCTCGGCAGTAATCATAACCAGAGCTTAACCGATTAACTTTTCATTTTACTATTGTATATAGTGATGCATATAATGCTCGAGATATTTGAACAGACTATGGATCACTTTTCACCTAAATATTAAAATTATTTGTATAGTGATCTAGCAAAAAAAAATCGATATACGGTTAAAACGTAACACAATTTTTTTTAAATGTAAGTCCGGTCTGGTTAGTTTGGTATCAACCTATATTTGAATAAAATATCTACATGAGAAAATCTAAGGTTATTGAAAATTAATCTACTGTAAAATGTATATTGTAATTTTTGAACAGATGAACGTGCGGATATCACGGGCTCAGCTATTGTTTCATAATTGGATAAGCGAAGTAAAATAAAACCGGTTTGTCATCGAAATAGATTCAAATTGCACTAAAATACGAGCTAGGTGTTCTAAAATCTAAAATCTTAAAAACCTTAAAAATAAACTTCTGAAATTATTAACCTAAGATGGAAAGTCCAATTTGAGGACAATATTTCAAAAATAAGCTGTCTTCGCCGTGCCGCTGAAAGATGTTTCATTAGGATCGGCCAACAATGACAATGGAGTATGAGTAAGAGGTTGAAGTATAATAGCCTTGCTGTTTTTATGAGTTCAGAATTATTAAATTTTCATTTTTGTACAAATTAATTGTAAATATAGAGTACTAATCGACCCGTGTGGAATTCCGCACTGCGAACCAAGTCTTGTCAGCTGATCAGATGTTCTTATGTTTACATTTTCGCTCCTGTCAAAACAAACTGTTCCCTTTATTTATCTTTCTAGGAATAAGGAGGATCTGACAGAAAACAGGCTAGAGAAATAATATATAAGTTTAAGACTTTAATAATTAAACCGTAAACGTTCTCATTATACATTAACATTTTATGTAAATAATTTCTAAATAATAACCAATCAATAGATTAATCAGATTATTATATCATAATCATTTTATTAGCGAATTTCCCCCATGGGGAGGAAGCTATTACCGTAGTCGGCATGGTAAGACCTAGGCCCGGGACCATGATAACTTTTCGTTCTGCGGTCCCCAGATGCCAAAAACATATATATATATATATATATATATATATGTGTGTGTATGTGTGTTTGTGTGTGTGTGTGTGTGTGTGTGTGTGTGTGTGTGTGTGTGTGTGTGTGTGTGTGTGTGTGTGTGTGTGTGTGTGTGTGTGTGTGTCCGGAAGGACGATAACTCTCGTAAAAAGCTCCGATCTTAATGAAATTTTGTACAAATGTGTAAAATACCATTTATTTGAACTAGTTCGAAAACCAGCCAAATCGCACTATACGAAGGGGGTTTTGTACAAAAAAGTTTTTTTTTTTGGAGTTTTACATTTAATCAAATAATAATTTGATTAAAATAATATTATTAATAAAATTATTATTTGAATCAAATAATAATAGTTTTTAATTTAATCAAATTTTAATTATTACAATTGAATTCAGTTTAGAAAAACAAACAATTTGGTATTTTGATCATTGCTCTACGTCAATTTGTTACTGAGATATTGAACGTGCTAAACACAGTACGTTGTCTAATGTTATTATTATGGGAAAAAGACAAAATGTATATCTCGCTTATTTATAAATATAAACTAACGAAACTAGGTATACTTGGAAACTTTATCTGGTTGTGGTTTATTGTTGTTTGCACAGACAATTTTTTTTGCCTATGGTTCCCGTAGCAGCAAACCTAGGTACTCGGTCCCCATGTTAGTCTTACGGAGAATAATTAAAAAGTTTTATATCGCTTATTTATGAACGTATATTGATGAAACTTGGTGTGTGACATCACTTAGATGAGTTATATTTATATTTGCATAACAACTTATTATTTGTGTTCCTTGTTGCAGCAAACTTGCGTACTCATCCCCAATGTCATTCTTATGGTGCATAATTAAAATTATATATATCGCTTATTTGTGAATATATTTTTATGAAAATTGGTATGCGGCTTTATGTGGTATTAAGACATATATTATGCATTGTAAATTCGCTGAGTACGCAGGTTTGCTTCGACGGGGGTATTATTTATTAACGCTGACTGACAAAACTCAGAACTCAGAAATTAATGGTTATTGGGTTCGATTTACTTCAAATTAGGAAGAGACATTCCGTTGTATAAACGGTTGGACGAGTTTGTTGGGTAAACAATCGGAAAACTCTAACCCCCTTTTTCGGGTTTACAAGTTGAAATTACGAGTTTTTGGGCACAAAGTGGGTAAAAACTGCCCCAAATGTACAGTTAATGCTTATAAAACGATATAACATAAAAAGCCTATAATGTTACCGGTACGTAAATTACTACACTATCTATTATCTATTATCTATTACTACACTCGTGAGCCAACTTACGTGTCTCTTACTCTAAAACCATTATTAAACATAAACCAAAAAAATACAAACATACAAATACTTGCAATACCTACGAACACCCAATGTTGGCTTTGGTTTCAGAAGAGCCAATATGACGAAAACAATCAAGTGACAAGATGAACTGTAGTAACTACGGCGACGGGCGGGAGGACATTTACCAGCTGAGCGACAATGAGACGTCCGACCAGCTGATCGATCAGCTGATCGGGGAGTTCAGCAAGTCTCAGCTGAGGTACAAGGAGCCGCGCCACGTGGTGCTGATAGCGTCATACGTACCCCTGTTCTTGATTGCTGCCGCGGCCAACTCCCTCATCGTCGTCGTGGTGATCAAGTACCACTACATGCGCAGGTAAATGCATTCCGTGAGTTATTTACTGTATAAGTGGACTAGGTGACTTACAATTTTAAGAGAATTAGTCTATTGCGCTTTACAGTAGAAAGTAAGACGGAGTGCTCTTGAGGAGGGTATAGCTAAAGAGGAATGGAACAAGCTTATTTGAACGGTAATCACCTGACTATATAAAATCATCGTCTGCCATATATAAAAATTGAAACTTTTGAAGGCCAATAGGACAAAGCCCTTGGATATTTTAGATATTTTCTGAATTTTGACACATCTAGGAGCATAATGATCTCTTATGTTTTTATGTTACGGGTATACTAAGCATAGAACTCTTAATACCCCTGGAATGCTAGCGCAGTGGAGTTTTTGATGCGAAAAACTGTCCTTCCCCCTCCACTTCTTCGGCAACTTCGTCAACTAAGCGATTTCTGCCGGAAAATATTTTAATACGCACTCATTAACACGCTCCTCCATCGCACAGGGATCATCCGATTCTAATGAAACTTATATATTTATTATCTGGAAGAACTGAGGATTCTAATGGAGTAAACAACTTACAGATAAGTCAGTTAACAGAATTATAAAAATACAAAATATAATTAGCTAAACAAATTGAAACATAAAAAAGTTAGTAAGCGTAAACTTTTTTTATTTTCGGGATAGAAACAAACTTCAAGCGAGAAAAATGTTGAAAGTGATTTGAATAAACACTTTTATTCGAAAAATTTGTTTGTACAGTCTTTATTTTTCTCACATTTAAAGGACAAACGCGCGCTTATTTTGATTTCGCCACCGCCGGGCCGCCGTCGCGTCGCGTTGCTGACCCGCGCCGGAAACAACCTTTATTCCATAATATCCTATTTTTCTTAATTTTGTAACTATCTTATAATAAAAAATACATTTTCTTCTGAAGGAAGGGCAAGCTGTGTGACTTGGTTTAACAAGTACTATTTTATTGGGTAGAGTACACTTCCTGTTCCATGATTTTTTGTTGAAATTAAGTTTTCAACATCATTTCGAATTCGAATATCAGAATTTGTACTAATTAACCTAAAACACACCTCACCTTCATTTCCATTAAAATTTTAAAATAGATAGTTTTTATGAAATAAATAAGTAAAGACTATGCAAAAATTAACAAATAATAACATGTGTTAGAAAAAATCTATCCCCACTAAAATACTACTATATTACGTTATACACACGATTCAATTTGTAAAGATAATTTATGGGAAACCCGGTATAAGGAATAAGCTTAACTAATAATTAACTTGAACTCACTACAATTTCTTAATCATTATTTACCATGGTTTACTTCCAATGTACCTTCAGACCCGGGCCTTAAAGAAAAATTAGTCAATTTATACGAAAATAAAACACTTTTTCCGTCAAATTCAAGTAGACTTTGTAGTCAGCACTTCAAACTAGATTAATTTGAGTTTAGCTTTAGAATACGATTAAAAAACAACGCAGTGACCACAGTTTTTTTTCGCGGGAGTCATTCCTCATTTTATAAACAGAGATATAAATTACTTTGGTGGCCTATATTTTTTTCAAATCCGATCACCTCCCATTATGATGATCGGCGTTTGTTACAACTTATAAAAACGATTTGCTGTTATTTTGAAACAATTATGCCATGATTTAACCTGGACTAAATCCATGGAACAAAATAAAGCATCAATGAGCCTAAGGCAGAAATTAAATAAGTTAATTTTATTTAATAACACTTAAGATGTCTAAGAACAACTTTATAATCTTATAATAAAATATCATTTAAAATTGGGTTTCAAATTCATTTTTAATATTAACTTGTTCCCTGTGTCATTTTACATGGTACCGTATATGTTGGTTCCACTTGTGATTCAGTTTATTTAATAAAAAACAGCGGCAATGAAACAAATGTCTATTTCCGAAATTAAAAAGAGAGTACCTGCCATAGACCACTTACTGCCTGTAAAATAATAAGTCATAGTTCAGCTTGTTAATACAATCAAATTCGTGTTGTATAACAAAGTGTTGCGTCAGTTAGCTGAAGTGAATGCGGCACGAATTGGTTTGAGTGAGAGAAACGTTGTTACCATATTTACAGAACAAATAAATCAACTTATAAAAAAATGTTTGGAATAAAAATTTTGGATCAACTAATTATCTACAACTTTTCCGCTGGAATTTTCTTTTTAATCCCAAAACAAAAAAAGTTTACCTTTGTGACTTTTCGTGTCCCACTTTTAAAACACTAACTAGTTTTCATTTCTACGAATAAAATAAATTACCAAACTACAAGAAGTTTACACTGTTAGATTCCGTAGTTCATGCAGATCAATAATATATAAACTTTAATGTAATTACATGAATCTGGCGAGGCGCAAAAGCGTGTAAACGATAGGGCGCACAATGCTGAAATCCACTGAGCAGCCGTGAGTGCCTTTGAAGGGGTGGGGGCAAAGACCGATTTCTTGACACAGACCGAGCGTTCCAGGTGTATTAATAGAGTTCTATGATACTAAGTCCAAACCTTCTAATTTGGAATAGCGGAATTCCCATTTGATTAAATATAATCCATTATAGGCGCTTTAGATATATATTATTTGTCGTATAAACCTATTTAGGCCAGTACAATATACTGTACGCATACATTTAAATCCCCACCTGACAACATACAAATCATCGTCTGCAATAGATAAACATGAAAATTTCAAAGGTAAACTAGACGACGTCTTGAGGGATTTTCGTATATTTTCTGAATTTTCACACATGCAGAGTAAATTACTTACGGGATGTAATAAAATAGTCTTACAACACTTAAGAATAGTAGACCCTCTGGGAGGATAAAACCTGCTCCTGATTGGTCGAGAGCCGGTCACGTGACCGATGACGTCATCAAGATGGCGACGCCCACATGGACGACCACGTGTTTTAACCTCACTTTTGACCATGTGTTTTTTCCCGCGCTTTTTCCAAGACGGCGGTGCCCACGTGGCTGACCACGTGTTCTAACCTCACTTCTGACCACGTGTGTTAACCTAACTTTTTACCACGTGGTTTTCCCCGCGCTTTTTCAAGATGGCGGCGCCCATGTGGCGAGAAACCTTTTTTGACCACGTGATTCAATACGGTCCTAGCCTTCCGTTTACCAACCTAGGTGCACACACTGGTACCAGTGTAACTAGCCTAAGTCATGACAATAACTACAATGATCACACAAACACACATGATGTTTCATATACTACGACTACTTACTGTGAATGCCACCTGGAGACAGCCAGAACACGAATAGCACAGACCGGTATCAGCCAGCTATATAATCCTTACTCGTATCCTCGTCCTCGTCTGCAACCTCGCCAAACTGTTACCTTCGAGGAACTTCCTTATCGTAACTTCCTTGTCGCGACTTCCTTGCCAGAGACGTTTGCCTTCAAAGTGACCTTGACCTTGAAAGCAACCTTGACCTTGAAAGTGACCTTGACCTTGAAAGTGACCTTGACCTTGAAAGTGACCTTGACCTTGAAGGTGACCTTGACCTTGAAAGTGACCTTGACCTTGAAAGTGACATTGACCTTGAAAGTGACCTTGACCTTGAAAGTGACCTTGACCTTGAAAGTGACCTTGACCTTGAAAGTGACCTTGACCTTGAAAGTGACCCTGACCTTGAAAGTGACCTTGAAAGTGACCTTGACGTTGAAAGTGACCTTGACCTTGAAAGTGACCTTGACCTTGAAGATGACCTCGGCCTCGATGACAACCTTCCGGTAACCTCTAAATTTTCTTTGTTCCTTGAGCCGGATGGAGGAGACACGTTTCCCTTCAACATCCTGGGCAACGCCCAAACCCCACCCATGTCTGCCGGGTATAAATGATCCTTCGTTCCGAAGCCGAGTCACTTGGTCCTGTGCTCTGGTGCTCTCAAGTGGTCTCTTGCTCTGTGTTCGTGCAGTCTGTACTACTTGGTGTCTCTCAGGTTAGTAGTAATAATACTTTTTATATTTCAAAATATATTTACCTCGTTTCAAATAATTGGTTTACAGATGTCTTTGTACAGCTGTGCATAATCATCACGGTCCACTGTCTGTTACAAACAAATAAGATAACACTAGAGTTATCTATCTAGGATCACTGAGGTTAGAATAAAATCATTATTTATGCGCAACTTGTGGAAAAGTTGTGGCTGATTAGTTTTATCTATATAGGGTCACTGAGGTTAGAATAAAATCATTATTTATGCGCAACTTGTGAACAACTCGTGGTTAATTAGTCTTATCTATCTAGGGTCGTTAAGGTTAAGACTGTTTCTTGGTAAGTAATCAGAGCTTTAACATTTGTTGTTAATTAAGAACGTAATGAGAAAGCGTGTATCGTTTTCAAAACCTCTCGTAACGGGTGTTGTTTGGTTACAGGTTGAGGATAGACACTCTGTGTGGGAGGAAGTAGCAAGAGATAGGGTGAGATTTAAAAAACGTATAGAAAAATTAGAACTTATACTTATACCAACTCTTACAAAAAAGATACAGGAAATAAATAATAATAATAATTGTTAATAAGTAATATCATAGGTTAAAAGGTCAGAGCTTTACCAGCTATCTGTCTAAAGTTTAATAGTGATAGCGGTATTTTATTGCACCAACTGACGTAATACTGAAACCCCTTATTTAATTAACATCAGCATATCTTAGTTGTATATGTTATAAGGTCAACCCTATATATACGATTAGTAAAAAAGTCTAGTTCTCTTTATCATACCAGCTTTCGAGTGGGTAAGACGTTGTGGTTACTTGTGGTCATATTTAGTCATATTTATTTAGTATTTTGCTAGTTTATACTTTTTAATAATCAACCAATACACATTTAACCAGTTCTATCTGATTATTAGATTTATTGTGAACGTGTAAGTAGGTCTTTACTAATTTATTTGATTTCACTTAGTTATTTAATCTAATTCATCGTACGTTTTCTTTGTCAAAATGAATCCTGTCCATGTTGTTAACACCAGTGAAACGTATGTCAGGCGTTTCAGAGTGCACGGTCTTAGGACCACTTTCAAATTTAACAGCCCTCCGGAAGGAGTGTCTGAACTTGATTGGCTCAGAACAGGGTTTTCTAGTCTGGTTGGAAAAATGAAAGCCGAAGCTTCCGATGGGGATCAACTAGGTTTCACCCTACGTAGTCTAAATTTGAAAAATAAAGAACCAGGCTATGTAGCGTTTCGACCTGCTTCCGAGGTTGATGGAGACATCCTTTGGGAAATTTTCGGGGGCATTGTCCAGAGTAATGCCGACTCTATCACTTCAGCGGACACCTTCCAGGTCGAGTGCACGCGTGTCAACCTCCCTGTAGGCACTGGTAGGATCCGTCCAGGTAGGTTCAATACTTTTAATGAAGAATGTCGCAAACGGAAGGGCATTATTGCTATAAAAAACACCGACAATCTGTGTCTCCCTAGAGCAATCGTAGTGGCAAAGGCTAAGGTGAAAGGTAACCAAGAATACAATCTAATCCGAATGGACAAGGGTAAAAGGCAGATCAACAAGGCGAAGAGACTAATGCAGAAAGCTAGGGTCGAGATACCTGCGGAGGGGGCGGGTATCCAAGAATTAATTAAATTCCAAGACCACCTCAAGAAATACAAAATCACTGTGTACAACTACGATAGAAGAGGCCGAGACGTATATTTTGAAGGAAAAAACCCTGATGCCCAGAAAAAAATCAACTTGTTGTTTCATAACGGTCATTTCAACGTTATAACATCACTGACTGCTGCCTTTGCCTGCACACACTATTGTGAAGCCTGCCATGTACCGTACAGTAACAAAGGGGACCACAGATGCACCAACATTTGCCCAGCCTGTCAGACTGTCTCTCCACCCTGTGTAGAAGAAAACGGCGGGATATCTTGCACAGATTGCAACATGAAGTATAAGAGCCAGATATGCTTCATGGCTCACAAGACCGAGCGCTGCAAAACTGTCAGGAAATGTTCGGAGTGTGACAAAATTATCAATCTAAGGTACAGGAAATCAGATCATGTCTGTGGTGAGGTGTTCTGTGTAATCTGCAGAGATTTCATGCCTCCTGACCACCAATGTTTCATGAAGGTGGACAAATCAGTCCCTAAAATCAAAGACTCCGTGTACGTATTCTTCGACTTGGAGACACGTCAAGATGAACCCCTGGCTACTGACCCTGATTCTAAAGTTCACATTGTCAATCTATGTGTCTCGCAACAGTATTGTTGGAAATGTATTGAGGGCGATGAATGTGACACTTGCGTGAATCGTACAAGAATATTCAGAGAAGATCCAGTGGCTAGATTTGTTGATTACATCATGGAAACTCGCCAAAAATTCAAAAATGTCTGCGTGATCGCCCACAATGGTCAGGGGTTCGATTTTCAATTTATTCTTAAATACGTCATTGAACAAACTAAATTCACTCCTGAACTTATAATGAGAGGTACAAAAGTTATACTGATGGAATTTGACAATGTACGCTTCATAGATTCACTAAACTATTTCCCGATGGCCCTGTCTGAACTCCCCAAAGCATTCGATCTTCCTCCGGAGAAAAAGAAAGGTTACTTCCCTCATCTGTTCAACACGGTTGAAAATCAAAATTACGTTGGTCCTATTCCTGCTATGGAGTTTTACTGTCCCAATTCCATGTTCAAAAAGACCTACGAGGACTTTGAAAACTGGCACAGTGAACAGATGAGTCAAAATTACGTCTTTGATTTCCAAAAAGAAATAATTGAGTACTGTGCTTCTGACGTGGAAATTTTAGCCCAAGCGTGCATTAAGTTTCGAAAGCTCTTCTTGCAGGAATGCAGGGTAGAACCTTTTCTTGAGTCAGTTACGATCGCGAGTGCTTGTAACAAAGCGTTCAGACGTAACTTTTTGAAACCCAACACAATTGGCTTGATTCCAAAGAACGGTTATCGCATGGTTGACAACCAGTCGGCTGCTGCTCTGCAATGGTTGACTTGGGAGGAAGACCAGCGAGATGTAACGATTCGACATGCTGGGCGGGGGAGAGAAGCCAAAATTGCCGGAATGAAAGTTGACGGATTTGATGGGGAACGAGTTTACGAGTTCCAAGGGTGTTACTTCCACGGTTGCCCTAAATGTTTCCCCTATAAACGAGAGGAGCCTCTGAAGGAGGACCCCTCAGACAGCCTGCATCTCAGATACGAAAGAACTAAAAACAAAATTCAAAAGTTGTCTGAAACCCCCTATGAGATTGTTGAGATGTGGGAGTGTGTGTTCAACAAAATTAAACGCGATAACAATCTGACGTACTTGAACACACTACCGATCTTGAATTCTCTCCCCCTAGAGCCTCGTAACGCTTTCTTCGGAGGAAGGACGGGGAACGCGAAAACGTATCACAAATGTGAAGAAGAAGAAGGAGAGTCTATTCAATACGTAGATGTATGTTCACTGTACCCGTACGTTTGCAAGAGAGGTCACTACCCTCTAGGACACCCCACTGTACATGTAGGGGACAGAGTATGCCGAGAGCTTGGACTGGACGTAAACGGTATCTTAAAATGTAAAGTTCTACCACCGCTTGACCTGTATCACCCTGTGCTCCCAACAAGAATGAACAACAAACTGATGTTCTTACTGTGTAAAAAATGTGGGGAACAGATGAACCAAGAAGACTGTCAGCACAGCAGTGACGAAAGAGCTCTGACCGGTACGTGGACCATGGATGAGTTGAGAAAGGCGGTAGACAAAGGATATGTGATTCTGGATATGTATGAGATGTGGGAATACAAGATGGCGACATATGAGAACGGAGGGCTCTTCACCGACTTTATAAATAAATTTTTAAAGATCAAGCAAGAGGCATCAGGGTATCCTGCATGGTGTGTGACGCAGGAAGACAAGGACAGGTATGTAAAAGAATACTTTGACCATGAAGGAATAAGTCTGGACCCCACCAAGATTGATAAGAACAGCGGGTTAAGATCTCTAGCCAAATTGATGCTAAATTCGTTCTGGGGCAAGTTTGGCCAGAGGGAAAACCAGACAAAAGCGTCGCTGATTAGAGACCCTAAGGACTTTTTCGCATTGATGACAACGCCAGGAATTCAAGTAAATACGATCAGGGAATTGAACGAGGAAGTACTCCTTGTTAACTGGCAAAATATCGATGAAGTAGGAGAGTCACTGCGAACGGTAAACGTAGTCCTGGCGGCTTTTACCACGGCACAAGCACGACTCAAGCTCTACGAACACCTTGAAGCTCTCGGCGGTCAGGTCCTCTATTATGACACCGACTCGGTCCTCTACATCTACAAAAACGGGTTGTACAGGATTCCTACCGGTGACTATTTGGGGGATATGACCGATGAGTTAGCCAGCGAATACGGTCCGGGCTCATATATTGTGGAGTTTGTGTCCGGTGGTCCCAAGACCTACGCGTATTTGGTGTTTTCAACAAACAAAAACAAACTTGTAGAGGTATGCAAAATCAAAGGTTTAACACTTAATTTGAACACCTCAAAACAGTTGAACTTTGAACAACTGAAAAAAATGATTCTTAGTGAGACAAAACTGCCTGTTGAAACATCAGAGAGTAGAATTAGGAGAACCAAAGACAAAAACATCATCACCACAAAAGAGACCAAATTTTTCAGAGTCACAGGACCAAAGAGACGTCACGAGGGTAAGTACGACACCTTACCTTTTGGCTTCTCCAAACAGCGAAGGCAATTCTAATCCCGCCACGTTATCCTCTTCTCCAGTTATTTTACCATTCCAGCGTAAAACTACTAAATTACTTATCCAATGACGTGGAGAGCGAACAAGTGGGGGTACCGATAACAGAGCACTCGTTTATCAGTCTGGTCTTTTATATATAACGTGCTCTTGTTTAACCTCTCAATGTCGCACATTACTTCTCTATTTGAAATTTGTGTTAACCATATTTTCTTAAATATTGAGTGCGTTCAAGATCTAAAGTGTCTTGGTTTACCACCCTCGATTTTAGATCACTTTGTAGAACATTTTTATTTCTGGTACATCAACGGTACTCGCTGGACTACTTTTAGCGGACCTTGGTTTTGTAATTGCACAGTCCCTTCATTGTTCTCTCTGTCTCAATTCAAAACTGTATTTTATAACTTAAATTCAAAATTTTGTATATCCAAATTGTAATCATGTCCAAAGTAAAATCCTTGTTCGAAATGTGCACCCTTCGTATTCACGATGAGGGACTTATCTATTGTGTGCTTGACTTTAAATACCTAAATTTACCCCCGTTAATTTTAGATTACTTCATTGAACGTGAGTACAACTTACTTGTTGAATGGTTGAATAATGGGGACGAACCCACTTACTATTTACCCGTTTCAACCTTATGTGAATGTGTTCCGTTTCCAAATTCGTTAGAGCATTACAAAACTTTAATTCACTCCTCGGACAAAGAACCGTGTCACAAAAACTTGCCGAGACTATTACCACCACTACGTTTCACAGGAATGAGTGTTTGTGAAGGTCCAGTAGAGTAGGGTGACTTACTCGAATGTTCCTTGGCTGTGGAGAATCATCTACGTGAAGGTAGACTTAAAAATGCCATTAAAAATGCTTTCTAAGATAAATCAGGTCGACCTTAGATAGTAACAAGACCAGGGTTTGGGCCGTTCCCTATCAAAACGTTGGAGGGTGTAAGACCGGAAAAATATGGTTCCCCTCGATTCCCACAGCTTGTCTGAGGGCTTAGTAAATTGAGTCACTCAGCTTCACACCTGAGTGGCTCCTTTGAAAGGCTCTATATGTGTGAATGTATTCCGGATGAAACGTGGTGTTGGTAGTGTCTCTATTGCGGAAATACCTGACCTTAGGCGACAAAAGAAAAAATGGTCGTCGGCCACGATGGTTGCTGGCGGCCCCTAAGGTCAGAAGGGAGGTGAGGTAGCTCACCACTGCACACAGCGAAGGCAGGGGCTGTGTGGATATTATGTAGGGTTTGCCGGTCTTGCCGGTGATCCTCGCATAATACCAGGGGGGCGGAGACGGCAACTAGTTTGTTTTTGGAGGCCGTCACGCATCTGCGGCGGTGGAGGGGCCGCAGAATCCCGGGGGGTCAAAATAAAAAAGTAAAAATCCCCTGTAAATTACCAGTGTAAAAATGGATGTCAGGAAGACAATAGCTGATGAACTGCACAAACAGGCGCGTAAAAATTTCCCTAGACGTAGGGTGGCTTTGAAAGGTATTAAGGACCTTTATCAGGCGGATTTAGTTGAAATGCAACCTTATGCGAAATTGAATAAAGGGTACAGGTACATAATGACGATAATAAATTGCCTGACTAAATATGCATTCGCAATCCCGCTAAAAAACAAGACAGGGCCTGAGGTGGCCAAAGCTTTAGAACCTATACTCGCGAAACACAAAATGAAAAACTTTCAAACTGACGATGGTACGGAATGGTTTAATCAATACGTAGCCAAGGTTATTAAAGAGTACAAAATAAACCATTACTCTACATATTCGGAACTTAAAGCCAGTATAGTTGAGAGATTTAATCGAACTCTAAAGACTCGTATGTGGAAACTGTTCACAGCTAGAGGTACACACGAATGGTTAAACCTTTTACCAGACATTTTAAAATCTTACAATAACACAAGACATAGAACAATAGGGATGAAACCTAAAGATGTTAAACAAAAACACGTCAAAGATATCCTGGCTAGGATCAATAAGACTAAGTCTGTAAAGTATAAGCCTAAGTTAAAGGTAGGTGACAGTGTCAGAATAAGTAAACACAAGCGAGTTTTTACCAAAGGCTATTTACCAAATTGGACCAATGAGGTTTTTACAGTGTTTGCTGTTAAACCGACTAAACCAACAACATACATATTACAAGACTACAATGGTGAAATACTGAAAGGGGGTTTTTACGAGCATGAAATTAGTTTGTCAAAAACCGGAGATGTTTACTTGGTGGAAAAAGTGTTGAGACGGAAGGGGGACAGGGTCCTTGTTCGATGGCTCGGTTTTGATAAAACACACGACTCGTGGGTACATAAAAACTCTATAAAATAAATATACAATTATCATTTTCCATCACTCTTAGACAAGATGCGTATTATCAAACACACTTCACAGTTGCCTATAGAAAACTTTGATTCGTTTGTTGGTACAGGTATGAGTACGGAGAGAAGGCACGGACCTCTGCTGCCAAACACCATACGTTGTATTATATGTGGACCGTCAAATTGTGGAAAAACAAACGTTCTTTTCAACTTACTCTTTGACACTAACGAACTCAGGTTTCGTAATGTGTATGTGTTTTCTAAATCTCTATATCAACCTAAATACAAGTTTTTGGCCAAGACTATGCCTAAAGAGGTGGGCTACTTTGCGTTTGATGAAAATTCTCAGATTCCACCTCCTAGCGAGGCGAAATCTAATTCTATTATGATTTTTGACGATATTGCGTGTGAAAAACACGATAACATTAGGAGTTATTTTACCATGGCCCGTCATAAAGATATAGACACATTTTACCTGGGACAGACGTACAGTCGTATACCTAAACAACTAATTAGGGACAATTGTAACTTTTTGATAATATTTAAACAAGATGATATGAACCTTCGGCACATATACTATGATCATGTTAATACGGATATGACATTTGAAAAGTTTAAGCAGTTATGCAGCGTAGCGTGGAAGAATAACCACGGATTCGTTACCATAGACAAGGATAGTGATATTGAAAAAGGGAGGTATCGTATGGGACTAGACAGTTTTGTCCAAGACTTATAATGGTACGTATCTACACGTACAACGATCTGAGGGGGTTCAATAGAAGACTGCACAATGTCAAGTCAAATTTGTGCACGTTATATTACAACGACAAAAAGAGATTTTGTGGAAACTATTGCAGTAGGAAGGGTGATCACGGTCATCCGCTCAATAGGAGGTGTTGGAGACACAAAAAGCCAGCAGTTACTACCTTTATACCGCCAGTAGTTTTGCTAATGATTTCAGCTAGTGAAAGAACTTATAATCGGGAAGTATGGGTTAATTTTTTAAACAAATGCGACGATAAGAACATTCCGTTGGAATTGGTGATTTATCACGAGGACATGAACAACTCTACCGTGAGGGACCCTCAAAACTTGATCTCTAGATTTAGTCCCTTTCCGGATATATTTGGCAATGTTCTCCCCTTGCGTAACCAGCACGGGAGTATACATTTTGCTCAGATTGTTTTGAGAATGTTGGAGTATGGTTGTAAGATACCGCACGCCTCAAGATGCATTGTGTTGACCGAAAGAACTATACCAATCAGACCGCCTTTGGAGATTAACAGAACTGCTTTATCACTGAACTGTTATATCGATATTAGTTACAACACTGCCTGGGGTCCCATTCCTGACGGTACACCAACAGGGCCACGGGGAAAACCTTTCGCTGCTGTCAACAACTATTGTCAGGGGTTGTACACTGTAGAGTTTCTCAGGGAAGCCTTACCGACAGTCTCGTCACAGTGTGAGAGGTTCGGTATAACTTTAAATAAAGGTGTATATAATGTAACAAATAAAAAGTTGTTTGAACAATGGCGGACGTTTACAGGTACAAACCCGTGTGAATTCTGGCTCTTGAATTCATATTTGATGTATAATAGACGCCATGACAAACCTATGGCGATGTTAAGGAAGTATATGAATAAAACTGTGGAAAATGACAAGTACATTGTGACTCACGTGTCAGAATGGAGGGACGATGTTAAAAGAGCGTGGGTATTTAAAAGCTATACACATAAATACGTGATTCCATGGTTCGACGTTAGAGAACGTAGGTACTATAGAGGATTGGACCTTGCTGCGGGGGTTTCACTTCTGGGCGTAATTAAATATGTTCGTAAACATAAGAAGCGTGCCATGTTTTTCAGACAGGTAGAGCTACCGTAAGCTATTAATTAATTTACAAGTAGACATAAAGACATTATTGATCATTAAGCCGACCAAGAAACATCTTACTTTACGTATAGCTGAGCTTAAGGAAGCTATTCGACGTAAGTATAACAGTTTTAAGACAGGGGTTGTTGAGAGTGAAAGATTTTTCGAGAAGAAATACAAACCAATAATTACAGAGATAAAAAAAACCAATATCACTCCCAAAAAAGAGTCACTATTGGAACCGAAAAAAGAAGAGGAAGAAGAAGAATTAGAATTGAAGGAAGAGGAAGATGATGGTGAATATGAGTCACCTGTACCGTCACCTAGAATAACACCGACAAGTGAGACTGCCAGTACCCGTCTTGACACCATACTATCTACACCTTCTGGCAGAGAGACCGTCTCATTCTTTATAAATACCCATTTTCAACATCCCACAACCAGAAAGTACATGGAAATGTTTATGAAAGATCGTTCGGGTAAAGAACAAAAAATTGATCACTTATACGGCCCGAGGTACGAGAATGGAGATACACTTATGGTTGGCGATAAAGAGCTAGAGTTTGATGATGACGGGTATATTAAAATAGGAGGCATCCGGTACAAGGGCACAGACGGACTTTATGAATTATTATTTAAAAGAATACCGGATGAAGACGAGTACACCACGGAAGATCTAAGGGCTTACAGAGATATTCTGTTGAAAACTAACGCGCATATGAAAGATTACAATCCTCATGGACATATTAACAGGAATTCATCACTAAAATACAGGGGGGTTATTGCCAAACTGTTTCCTGCTACTACGAAAAAAGGATCAGGAATGCAGTGGAAATCTACAAGTTCGCGTGATATTGTTCATTGGGACGATCCGAACGAACTTGTTGATCGCCTACGTTTGATTACCATGTCCGCAGATACAGGCAACACTTCGCATACCAATGAAATGTTAAACATTATTGAAGAGCTACGTGAAGGTGGATTTATAAAAGGATCGGGTAACAAGAGGTTTCAGGCATTGTTAAAATGAACGTAGACAAATTCGGTCGTTACAGGTACACGGGGATGACCATAGACAAATTTGGTCGTCACACGGCGAGGGAAAGATTGTGAGGTCCTAAAGGTGAGGGTTTCAAACTGACAGAAGATGGTGGCTACGATATGGAAAACAAGAGGTTAGCTAACGTGTCGGACCCTTTGCTTGAAACGGATGGTGCCAATTTAAAAACTCTACAGACACACTTAAGTTCGTGTATGAAATTGAACAGTGACAAGCTGTTTGATGCTCAACATAAACGAATTGGTAATACCGGTAATCCGTTAAATCCTGACGATGTAGTCACCAAGGGGTATTTTGACTCAAAATCACCCGTTAAATTAGTAGATAGTTATTCATTTCACCAATACAGGTTACAGGATTTAGGACCTCCAGTATTCGCCGGAGATGCTGTAAATTTAGGCTATATAAAAAATGAAACACCTGGGAAAAAAGATGGAAATTGGGATTTTGGTAACAAACGTCTGACACGAGTTGGCAGGCCTATGAATGACGGGGATGCTGTAAACATGGGTTACCTAACCTCTCATGCACTGATTAAAGTCAAAAAAGGTTATAATTGTTCGGGTCATAGACTGATAATGGTAGGGCCTCCTGAGGATATCTCAGATGCTATTAATCTTGAATACTTAAGATCAAATTCCTTAGTCAAATCCATAGGTTACAGTGACAATCCTAAATCAACAGACGGTACATACGATGCGGGCACTCGTAGAATATCTAATCTCGCTAAACCTCAGGACATGGATGACGCTATAAGTAAAAGGTATCTCAAAACGGCCTTAAGTGAACTCGGCTATGCTATGCTATTACAAAAATATTACCACTAAAGCGAGGAATAGACTTGTTCCTCCTGAACAGTGGAAAAGCAGAGTGTTAGAGTCCAGCTGGGATGATCTATTTAATAGTGAATACTCTTGGTAAATCAGTCACTTATAAAATGGTTAAACGTAAAACAACATCAAACAGTCGAAAGTTAGCTCTTGTTGCAGGAGGTGGTATTATCGGTTCAGTTGTTAACAAAGCAATCGATTTGCTTCCTATTGAATTGCACATACCTGGTTATAATTACTGTGGACCCGGAACTAGGTTGAAGAAGTGATTAGCGAGAGGTGATAAAGGTGTAAACCCCTTGGACGAAGCGTGTAAAATTCACGATATAGCGTACTCGAGTTTTAAAGACGCGGGGCGAAGACAACAAGCTGACAAAGAGCTCGCAGAAAGGGCTTGGCAAAGAGTCAAAGCATCAGACGCATCTTTGGGGGAAAAAGCAGCCGCCTGGACTGTTACAACAGCGATGAAGGCGAAAACAAAATTTGGAGGCGGTAGAAGGCGACGTCGTGTAAAACGTGTAAAACCTGCCAAAGGTAAAGGTCTGTACTTGAGACCGTATCCGAAGAGAGGCGCTGGAAAGAGGAAAAGGAAGAGAATCACTAAAAAAAAACGTCAATCCCACTAAAACCACTTACTAACTATGAACTGCAGTATTACGCTACTCAGCTTAATGTGCCTCACTTTAGAGGAGTATTTATGCGGGACACATTACCTGGTACGCCCAGGAAATACGAATCGGCTATAGTTAATCTAGACTCGAATAGGGGCAGCGGAACGCACTGGGTATGTTATATGAAGCGTGGGGATAAGGTGTTTTATTTTGACAGTTTTGGCAACCTTCGGCCACCTGTTGAAATCACCAGGTATCTTGGAACGTCAGCCGATATTAAGTATAACTATGATAGACGTCAAAATTTCAACTCAGTTATTTGCGGACATTTGTGTCTAGAGTTCCTAACCAATGTTTTGTCTTAGCGGCACCGGTTCTACCATTAGCTGTGAGGTCTTCCCGCCTCTTGAGCTCAGTGGAGGTGACTGGGAAATAGGTTTAGTGGACCTATCAACGTACAATTCGATACCAAACATTGAGAAAGATGTAAATGACAAGTTTTACTATGGAGACGATCACGAAATAACCATCCCCGAGGGATCGTATGAAATTGAAAACCTCCAGGAGGAAATAAAAAAACACGTACATTTTAGATTAAATGCTAATAACAATACATTGAAGGCCGAGATGAAATGTGAGGAGGATGTACACTTTGAAAAGGAAAAATCAGTAGCTTCGTTATTGGGGTTTGATAAGAAAATGTACCCCAAGAACCAACTACATGTTTCACCAAACACTATAAATATAATAAAGGTCAATTCAATCAGGGTCGAATGTAATATTGCACGAGGATCGTTTCTCAACGGTGTAGAAGGACACACTATACACGAGTTTTACCCTACCGTTGAACCGGGGTATAAAATCATCGTAATTCCAAATCCTATCATTTATTTACCTGTGAACGTCCAGAGAGTAAGTACAATTTCCGTTCAGCTCAGGGATCAAGACGGAGATCTGGTGAATTTTAGAAACGAGGTAGTATCGTTGAGGTTACACTTAAAAAAGCGTCAGGATGGGCCTGGTATTTAGGAATTCGACAGACCTAACACCTCTCATTACCCAAAAGGGAACGGAACGGTTAACATCGTCTAGTGTAAAGTTTTTAGAATCACTTGGATTCAAAGTGCAAAATGTTCGCTATAGAAAGCGCCGCTGAGTATGAAAATACCGTTACAGGATATGAGTATCACACTTACAAGCCGTATGCCTCATGTACGTATAAAAATAACGATGAAATCAGAATCGCAGTTAGTCAGCAGGATATTATAACCGCTCCCTTTGAAAGTACATTACATATAACTGGGAAGATAATTGGTAAAAAGGCGGGAGGTACTGATGCCGACATTTCGTTTGTCAACAATGCAGTAGCGTATCTATTTGACGACATCAGGTATGAGATTGGAGGGATTGAGGTGGACCATACCAAAAATCCAGGGATCGCTACTACCATAAAAGGTCTTCTTTCCGTGCGTGATGTCGAAAAGGATAGTTTGAAAAACGCCTGTTGGCTAGGAGCGGGAAAAACGCTAAAAGCGGGAAAAGAGTTTACATTTTCTGTTCCGTTGAGAATGTTGCTCGGTTTTGCTGAAGATTACAAAAGGGTCTTGGTGAACGTCAAACAAGAGCTTATCTTGCTAAGGTCAGCTTCTGACCTCGACGCTATCACATCCGCTGACGCGACCTCTTGCACCATAGAGATAAGCAGTTTGTACTGGTGGCTTCCTCACGTCTCGGTCACTGATACATATCGTTTAAAATTTTTGCGAATGATTGAGAAAGATACATCTGTGCAAATACCCTTCCGGTCTTGGGAACTTCACGAATACCCTTCTCTACCGGAAAACAACACTCGCCAGTCTTGGACTGTTAAAACAACTTCTCAGCTGGAAAAACCCCGGTACGTTGTACTGGCCTTCCAGACGGACAAAAAACATAAATTCAACACAGATATGTCCTGCTTTGATAGTTGTGCTCTTTCCAATGTAAAACTGTACCTAAACTCTCAATACTATCCTTATGATAACATACACGGTGATATGACTATATTTTATGAAATGTTTTCGCGGTTTCAAAAATCCTATTACGGCAGGGATACGTACCCTGGTGTGGATTTGGATACTTTTAAAGACAAGACAACACTATACGTTATCGACTGTTCAAAACAAAATGATACAATCAAGTCGGGACCTGTAGATGTAAGGTTGGAATTTGAAGCTAAGGACAAATTTCCCGCCAATACTGCAGCTTATTGTCTCATTTTACACGACTCTCACCTAGTTTACACTTTACTCACGGGGACCGTGAAAAAGGTTATGTAAGTCAAGGAGGGAGGGAGAAGATGTGGCGGGGTGGTAATAAAGGTATAGCGATGCCTAAACATTAATCAGTCTTTAACATGGGTCCGTGCGGTGATGATGTATCTTCGGTCTGCTCGGAGGAGTATGGGGAGGTAGGTTGGATTTGTATAAATCTTTTGAGGAATGGGAGACTTGTTCGTAAAATAGATTTTGACGGGGAGCCATTGAAGTTGGAAGTGAAATCTAACGGGAGATTTGACAGAATTGAGTTTGAATTTATGGACAGTGAGGCAATGACTCTTAGTGGACTCTCGTCGGAACAGATTCTCCAAAAAAGGAAATCTTTTTTAAAGTATAACAAACTGGATGTCTACGTTTACACCAAGGACGGGTGGCATGAACGCGAATCCTTTTGGCTTGAGGACGAGTGGGATGAGACGGAACGTCCTTATACTAGCCTCTCGGAATCTAGAGAATTTAACAAAGATGATGTAGAATACGTGGTGATTAAATTCAGAAACCCTAAATACGATAACACTTCTGATGAGGAGGAGGAGACTTCTGATGACGATGATGAGGAGGAGGGGGAGGAGGAGGAGCCTGAAGCAAAAAAGAGTAAACTAGAAGGTGGGTTAGGTCTCAGTCGTCATGATGGATCCGTCCGTGGAGGTTCTCAGACGTAATTTTAGGGCATGTAGGGAATATGTAGCGAATAAGGTGGCTGAAGTGACCGTTGCGTTTTCAAAAGGCGGGAGACATTGTAGAGAAATGGTAAAATGGGATCGTAGTGGTGGTGGTAAAAGAATCGACATCAAACCGAACGGGAAATTTGACAGTTTAAAAATCCAAACTATTTTAGGCTCAGACTTTTGCGATTGTTGTGTTCCAGAGAAGCTCCTTAATCTAGTAACTTATCACCAACGGTTTAGCCGTGTAAATTTGTATCTTTGTAAACAAGACGGAACTTGTGAATTTAAAACTTTTGAACTGAAAACTCGTTTAGTTGTAGAGGTAGACGTGAATGATGATGTAACCCGGGTACTGATTACTTTAGGGTATAATGACTCACCAACGGTCAAAATGGAGGAGGAGGGGGAAAACAGCTGCCCTGAGGGGTATGACACAGTATACTAATTAAACTCGTGCAGATCCTTCAGTTGCAGACATGGAGCCGACCAGTGCGGATGTATCGTCAGAGGTTCTAGGAGAAGAGGTAAGTATGGATATGGACCTTATCCGCTTTAAGCGGCGTAAGGAACCTATTGACGTAAAGACCGGTATTTTTCTAAAGACTGTTCATTTTCTAAATTCCGAGCTGACAAAGTGTTTAATTGTCGGTATTTTTAAAAACAGAGGCAATAGTCTGGGAGTTTTGTTCAAGGGGCATAAAGGGACTGTATACTGGCCACTAGACACTTTTAAACAATTTTCTGTGCAATTTAATGACATAAAAGCCGCTTTGGAGAATCAAACCAAGTTCTATTGGCGTCTCGATGGAGGGGAGGATATAAAGGTGAAGAATGTTTTTGGTAAATCTTGCGCATTCCTCTATGACGGAGAGCATACTTTAACTCTAAATCGGAACGAATGGTCTCAGTTTGTGAGTGTCCTCCCTATCGTACACAGGGATATTAACGAACTGTTTTACAACGAACCTTTGATCCAGGAATACATTAACAGAATTAATAGTGGCTCGGAAGACGTGTCGAAACCTGTAGAACTACCTTGCCTCGTTGCTGACAGGTTATTGGACGAGGTTATAATTGCAAATGGCGGCGATAGTGGAATTTCAAGGGTTCAAGGACAACAATAACCGGTTTATTGTCAAAGAGTTGGTGGTGGTTGGTAAAAACCTTCAAAGTCAGATCGTATTCAAAGCACCTTACAGTTTTTACCATTTAAATGCAAAAATGCGACGCACCGCGCGATGGCTTTCACGCCATTTTCATCGTATAAAATGGGATGACGATGGTGTCAAGTATAATGAACGGATCATACGTGATTTGTGTAAACCTTTCAGAGTGATATACACCAAGGGTCTTGAAAAGGCTGAATTCCTGCGGGAATTTCACCATGATGTCAGGGAAATTACTTGGGATCACGGTGAACCCTGTAGTGTACACTGTTTGCTCCCACAACATCATAATAATCCTGATGCTTACTGCGCACTGCGCAGTGCAAAGTCCTTTCAGCATAACCTTTAAAACTGAGAACATAATTAAAATTTAATCATTTGCAATGGAGACCACGTGGCAGTTACTTTCACGGGAGCACAAAGCTCCAGAAGGCGTTTTGACTGACAGTTTTATTATTAAATTTGACCGGTACATGGATTGGAATTTGCTGTCGGAAAACTATGATTTTTCTCTAGACATGTTGAGAATGTACTTTCACAGAGTTACCTGGTCTAGAATTTTGAGAAGAAAACTGTTTTCTGAATCGTTCCTCAGGGAAATGGCTCCCAGATTTGATGCTACAGCCTGGGAAGTACTGAGCAGATATCATGCTCTGTCATGTTCTGTCTGAACAGTTTATTCATGATTTTTCTGATAAAGTCGATTGGGACAATATAGCATTGTATCAGAATGTAAGCGGTAAATTTCTAACTGATCACAAGTACTTGGAAAACGAATAGACCTCCGCGAGTGATTAGTAAAGGGGCGGGGGTGCTCGGCATTCGGTTGAGGGCAACCCCGTGATGGCTTGAACGGACTTTTGGAGGTTGTAAATAGTTGTAAGTAGTATACCTCTGAGGAGGTTGTAAATAATTGTGCATAGTATACCACCGAGGGTGATTAGTAAAGGGGCGGGGGTGCTCGGCATTCAGTTGAGGGCTCCTTCGTGATGACTTGAACGGACTTTAAGTGGTCTTTAAATAGCTTGTAAGTAGTATACCTCAACGGGTGATTAGTAAAGGGGCGGGGGTGCTCGGCATTCGGTTGAGAGCAACCCCGTGATGGCTTGAACGGGCTTGTGGAGGTTTTAAATATTATTGTAAACTCTGTGTGAAAGGGGGATAGCGATTTGCCTTGGTTTGGCTATCACCGTAAGTGGGCGATGTTGGGGCCCCTTACCCCAGAGGTTAGGACTACTGGTGATGCTCTGGGTAACCAAAAAGAACGCGCCGAGACCCTTACAGCCTGACTGATATGGTCTACTGTGGTGTGGAAACCAGGGTCATGGGAGGTAGCATTTTGTTATGGAGTGGCTACCACCGTAAGTGGGCGATGGATGGGGCCCCTTACTCCAGAGGTTAGGACTACTGGTGATGCTCTGGATTACCAAAAAGAGCGCACTGGGGCCCGTACAGCCTGGCCGATATGGCCTACTGTGGTGTGGGAACTTGGGTCATAAAGGTCGAGCACTATTGATAAAGGCAGTGATGATAACGTTCATATAAATACAGGCCGACGGGGAGCAATAGTCATATCGTACAACATGCTCGCCACGTCTGTTGTTTTGTTCATGTTTGTAGGTTATATAACAGCTGCACCCCCAGAGAATTATGTAAGTATATGTGTGTGTGTGTGTGTGTGTGTGTGTGTGTATGTTTATTGGGATTTATATGTGTTTTTAATTATTAACCTTATTTTCAGGGTTTGAGAATCATGAGCAACTCGTCGGACGATGACGACTTTTTGCTGGCGGTGCAAAGAGTGGAGGGACGGCACCACCAGCAACAGCAGCAGCAGCAGCAGCAGCAACAGCAGCATCAGGAAGAAATTAGTTCCTCATCTCCTGATCCATTTGCCTTCCCTGTCCGAGGGTCGAATCGCCGTGACGGTGTAGCTTCAGGAGGAGTTATTCGGCCTCGACCAGTCAGACCACCATCTCCAGACCTGTTCGCTTCACCAGAAGCAAGGGGCGTCAGTGAGGCCAGAGGACATACCTATAACAATGTAAGTTGTGAAACGTAGTAAGGATGTATATCGTATACCTTTGTACCCTATTTTGTGTTAAATATGCAGTAGTAATAATTGTGTTCCTTGTTTTAGATTAGTAATCAGCCTACTGATGGACCATCCTCCAGGTCACGACCCGAGACACCGTTACAGAGGGTTCAGAATGTCGTTGCATCCACTCCACGGAGAAGGGTGTATACCAGACTCCAGAATATGTCTCCTGGCTAGACAGTCTCGACGGAGGCTTTTCGACCGCATGCCTCCAGTAAGTAGTTCTTAGGAATTTAGTTATTTATTCATGGTCTGTTACTCATGGTTGGTTTATTATTATTATTGCTCTCTTTACTGAAGGAACTTTTCTCTTGACAGAATTACTCTTTGTTTTTTTTTTGTTTTTTTTTTTTGTTTAGACTGATGACGTTTACAATGCAGCGCTAGTTACACTGCAAAGGGCTGTGAGGGATGTCGCAACGCATGAGGTCAGAAACCGCTTGTGTAGATGGAGCCTTTGCCACCTGTGTCTGCGTCAGACTGATGATGTGTATTCCGGTGAAACAACGCTGGGAGAGTCTCTTCGATCTGGAAGTACACGGGTTGATGACTTGTTTCGTGTAAGTGTAATCCTCGGCAAACATACGTGTATTTATATATGTATATATATACATTTTGATAACTGTCTCATGTCTATGATTAGGCTTTCAAATCAAGATTGTTAAGTTTCTTTTTTTATTTTTAGAGTGAGGCTGCAATTTTCCCACCATGGCAGTCCAAAGAGGCAGTCAACCTGCTGATGGATTGGATTGGGAGATTGGCTGGGGCTTTAGGGATGTTGACCTATTTTTTCGTTGAGAGTAACGACCAAGAAAGGCTTGCCCTAACTCCGACGATCTGGACCGACTTATTCGAACGTCTGTCCCACCCTCTTGGTGTAGATAGCGAGATCATGTCGCAATTGGCTGAGGGCCAAGGTGTAAACAATTACAATTACCCTAGCATGTCGACCTCCCCAGTTGACGAATTTTCACCCCCTGAGCCTTGCAGAGTATGCATGGACAGGAGACCTACTGTGGTCCTTAAACCTTGTAGTCATGTGTTCTGTCGAGCATGTGCCCTACAAGTATGTAGGTGTCCTGTCTGCAGGAGTACGATCCTGGGGCGGCAACAATTGTTTTTTTGAATATTAGTAACGTCCATCAATAGTAGGTTTGGTTATAATTGTTTTTAGTTTGTAGTTTATTTTCAAAAACTTCCGGTCGTTATTACTTACCCTTGTGACCTTAGAATAGATAGGAAATCCAATTGATAGCAATAGTGAGTACTCATTAAACCTTCCCGCATCTTTAATCACTTCATTACGTAACCATCCTCTTGACCCCGGATGAGATACCGGTTTACAACAGTGGAGGGGGAGATGGGGATATAACTGCGGCTGCCTACATCAGGCTTCAGTGTGCTCCACAGCTTCAGCCTGTTCAGTCCTGATCCTTCCGCCACTTCAGACGCTGGTCCTTCTGCTCTTCATACCTGCTCCACGAAGACACTTTCAAACAGTAAGTGAAAATATATTTAGTAATTATGCATGATTCATATTTTGGAAGCTCATTAACACTCTTGGTATTAACGCTTTTAAAACTGTATTGGAATAATGGTATCTTAATATTTATACAGTTGTGCTTTCTTCAGTGCTTTCTTGATTTGTGTGTGTATTAATATTTAGAGTGATTCGTTTTTAATTTGGTTTGTTCTTTGCTTACAGATAATGTCCCTGGACGCTAAACTTGCCGCTCTCAGTAAGAGTCCCGAGACCATCCAACTCAGGGATCTCGTCGGTCGTCCTGAGGCGCCAGTCGTTGGAGTTCGCAGAGTTTCAACACGCTTCGGGAAGATGGCTGTCGTCCTAGACATCCAGGGTGACGGTGGCGTCATATATTCCGTATTCCTGCCCAACAAATACTCCGAGGCCTTGGAGGACATCGACCTTGAGACGATCGCCCGGGACGGATACAAGCTGCATGTAACCGGGAGCCAGGGTTCCTTACCGAATATATCAATCTCCAAATGTGTCAATCTTTAAGGGAAGAAATATCAAATAAACCACTATGTAGTATCCACTATGTACACTGTTTTCATTTATCCTATCTAGTTTTAACGTAGTCACTTAGTTTGACATTAGATGAGTGTGATAATTGACTAACGGGATATTCCTATTTTTTCAAGAAATATTGAAAGGTCTCTATTTTAGAAAGTCACAATATGACGGAATAGTAGTACTATTATTAAACAGCGTGGGGGCTAAATGGTTAGCGCGACAGGCGCGCCAACAAAAAGAACAGAGTTCTAAACCCGGCGCCCCCGCTGCATTTTTACAAGAATTAAGTATGGTGGCACAGTAATATGGAAACAGTATCAAAGTCTTGAAAAGTGTGACTTTCAGACGTAAAATAGGTTGGCAATGTTAGCCAGAAATACAGTGTAGTTTTATATTCATATATAACTTTGATTGATAACAGTAAGCTGTCATCTTGAAAGTGAGGTTAGAACATGTGGTCAACGGTGAAATTTGAATTTCCCGCCACATGGAGCGTCACAAACACG